>BMAT01001134.1:103299-114514 GCA_019649035.1 Elysia marginata | reverse complement strand
TATCTATCTATCTATCTATCTATCTAACTATCTAAGCGTCTGTATAATGTGTATCCATACCGGAGAAAAGTGCTCGACTAAAAATGTTTAGGAGCTTATTTTATGTGCAACAATACCTTGAGTTCCTACAACGTTTGTAGGAACTCAAAGCATTATTGCACCTATCTAATTATCTATCTATTTGTCTGCCTGTTTGTTTACATCTCTATCTACGTGTCTGCCCATACTCTCTGTCAATAACTGCCTTTCTGTCTATCTATCTGCCCTGACTACTTCTGTTTTAGTGCATCTCACGAGTCGATCTGTCAGATTATCTCTTTATCTATCTTGATTTCTTTCTTTCCCTCTGCCTTTTTCTCTCTCTCTGCATTTTATCACAGATGTTTTTTTCTCTCCGTGTCTTTTCCTTCCATTTTCTTTCAGCGAGCTATTTTCTCCTCACTGTTTCTGTCAATTCACCGTTGGCAGAAACCTGTTAAGATAAGACACCTATTGCTTCAAGTCACGCCTATGTGAAGCCAAACAAAGCCTCCCGCGGTCTGCTTTCCTTTTCGGCAATACATTTAGCCAAAAAGTCTCTTTTCGTGAGCCGAAAATAAACAAGAATTGTTCAATGGGAGTCTACCGCGAACTACTCGACACGGTTAAATAGGAATGTCAGTTGGGATTTGAAGCCGAAAAGACTGTTATAGTTCATGCTTGACAAGTGATACTTAAGTCGTCATTAAAGGTCAAAGAAATACGGATTAGACGAATATATAAAAGCTGCTTTATTTGTTTTTGTCTCTCAGTACTTAAAGATTATTATGTTTGGGTTTTATTTTAACAAAAAGAAACTAACAAAAAAAAATATGAGTGTTTTTATGTTACTCTTTGTAATCATGAAAGCGTAATTTCGGTATCGAAAGTAGCCAATGCGAGTACATTGATGCTATGGTTTGTTGGTTTTTTTTTTACTTCAGAAGGGAAAAACATTATGCATGCTCTTTTCTTGGCATTTCAATTTCACTTAATGGTTTGGAAGATTAAGACGACATTCTCTTTTTCCCGTCTGAAGCGAAAAGACATGGAGGGATGACGGGAACAGACAGATGAGGGAAACTTTGTTTTTTTAAAGGAACGGAGTCTTCATTAGGCAGGCGTTCCCTGTAAGAAAATTATCTATCTAACTTAGCCAAAGAGACATTCTAATTATTATTAGTTTTTTTTAATCTACAGAACTTTTGTTCAGCTTCCGATAGTTGGCTGAGGAGAGGGAATTCCCGTAACCATTATACTTTGTTTGTTCTGGAAGTTTAGTTTGGTCCCAAATTTCTATGAAAGTTATCCAGCCAAGTGCAAATACTTGAGTTTTCTATTTATCATGATATGCAGATTTCCCAAAGACATTCTCAAATAAAAGATTTGTGTGGAGCCAAACATTACAAATCAGAGCGACCTATAATGCTCTTTCATCTAACGGTTGTCCTAATTTCTTTGTAATGACGAATGGTGCTGCACGTTATTAGACTAAAGCCGCCAAACAATAACATGATAAAATGATGAAAGCTTTTTGTCCTATATTTTAAGAAAATACAGAATATCTTATGCCAACTGCCGCTGGTTACTAAATGACTAAAATTTCCCCAAGATTATTGTTTGTTGATGTGTAGGGTAATGCATCATTCTAGGGATATCCACCAAAATCTGGTCATTTTGAGGCTATTTTTTTAAGGTTTTCTGATTTTTTCGCGGTATACTCTAATAAACGAGGGACACGGTAAAGAACGGTTTATGACCTTCATAAGGCCAACTAGGCTGAGCAATTTTTGAGGACCACCGAGAAAGCTATGACGTCATCTCTCATTCAGTCGAGAGCCAAGTAGATCTAGTTTATCTATCCCTCAGCTGGACTGAATAATAGTGCAGTAAAACAGTTTTTAATCTATAGTCAGTTGTTTTAAATCCACAAACCGGCCTAAAAAAATCCTACTGTAGAGTATAGATCTAGATGTATGTTATCAAGATTAATCTTGCAATAAAAACTTATGGTTTAGAGGAAGAGTCAGACAGACATGTGCAAACAGAGATTTAGGCAGAGTGGGAGAGAAAGGTCGATAGATAGATAGATCGATAGATCGATAGATAGATAGATAGATAAATAGACAGATAGATAGATAGATAGATAGATAGATAGATAGATAGATAGAGAGATAGATCCTAGGTTTTTATGTCATGGAATACTGTGCTCGACTTGTTTAAGAAGCTTTTGTATACATTATTTTATAGATAGATAGATAGAAAGATAGATAGATAGATAGATAGATAGATAGATAGATAGATAAATAGATAGATAGATAGATAGATAGATAGATAGAGAAATAGATAGACCGACAGACACAGATAGATGTATAGATAGCTAGATCGATAGATCGATAGATCGATAGATAGATAGATAGATAGATAAATAGACAGATAGATAGATAGATAGATAGACAGATAGATAGATAGATAGATAAATAGACACAGATAGATACATAGATGGATAGAGAGAGAGAGAGAGAGAGAGAGAGAGAGAGAGAGAGAGAATGAGAGAGAGAGAAATGTGGACTATGCTAAAAAAAGGAGGATAAACGGTTAAAGGGAGATAAAAAAATAAAAAGAATGCATTGACAGGAAGCTCAAAGACAAAATATATACACGCAGACGCGCTGAAGGTATACTCGTGGTTTAAGGGCCAAAAAGGAACGTGGTAAAGGAAAAGAGAGACAGACATATGGAAACAGAGATGTAAAGACATAGCGAGAGAGGGAGTGAATGAGCGAGATATGAAATATTATAAAAAGGAGGATGAAACGGTTACAGGGAGATAAAAAGAGTATAGAGAAGGCGTTGAGAGGAAGCTCCAAAAGAGAATATTAGACGCACAGAAGGCAAGCCATGGGACAGAGGAAAACAAACCCGATTTAGATAATACAACATTATGGGACAAAAAGGAAAGAAGGAAACTTTTTTCATGGAAGTCAACCCATTCTTAGATTCTTTACTTAAACTAATTCCATTATCTTTGCCTCAAACCGCGGGCATTTTACTAGTTTTAAAACGTCGTAACAAATGTCGCTGTATTTGGACCTACAAATTTTTACGCAATACCATTTCAAACCTATAGGCTACTGAGACGGTGCGTTTCGAGCATGGAATAATATTTTTCAACTCCTACAAAGCTACCAAGGCCCCTTCATGCATTTGCTTCGAATTCCTTCTTTTGCGAAATATGACCTTCCTCTTTTGTCCCTTGATTTTCTCGCGTGATTATAAAGAAAACAGTTCTCGAAGCTTATTTCTATGTCAGAACGGTTTCCCCAACCAGATTTAATATCAAGAATGCAAACAACCCATTGTATCGTTGAATTATCTTGCTAGGTTTTCTGAGTCTCAAAAGCGCTAGCAATAAAACGTTACCCATGGAAAACAAACACAGGAGCCGTAGCCTAGCAAGAGAAGTCCATTGTTAGATATATTTTGTCTTGCTGAAGCTGGAAGGCCTTTTTTATATCTTTCCGTTTTTACCCTCCTTTAAATTTTTGTTCGTTGCACTGAACTCTTCTGTAAATTTGTCATGATCCCCCATGTCACGGTTTGAAAAAATACTGACACCCTACAAACACAACCATACCTATAAAGTGTCTCTGAATCATAACGGCCTCTCATACAAGACTTAAAACAATGACACCCTTTCTTTGATTTTTCAACTGAGGGGCTTTTAGATGAGGTTCATATTTCGATGGTTTTGAATTTCAAAGGATATGAAATCCTTGTAAACGAGCCATAGCAATTAAATCCTCGGTTTCAAGTTCTATGTCTAGGTAAATAAATCTGAACTTACTCACGTTCTTTTGTATTTTATTAAAAGTGTACAGTGCTAAGGGCAATTTCCTCTATGTCAAACTTACAAGCAGCAGCCTGTTTTCAAAAAATATTGTTGAATACCATAGCATGAATTATATCACCATTGCAAACTGCTTAGATTGTGCGGTTGTGATAAAATTGGTCAAGCTAACATCTTCATACTTCATTTTTTTTTTTGCTTCTGAAAACTCTCAATAAAAACCTCGACTGCTCTAAACTTCTTTTAATTTTTCTTGCCAACACATAGAATAGTTCGCTTGGTTGCCAAACAAACCAGGGAGATCTGGTGTACATCCATCAGCTCAGTAATTTCTGTTGTCTCTATTGATGTCCAAGAGTTAAGCCCCCTGCGGCCAGCATTTCCTTCATCGCCTTGGACTAAGTTCACCTCGACCTATCGAGTTTTGCGCATGGTTATCATCAGGCCATTCATGGACTCATCGGTTTCCAACACTTTCCCTCGAGGAACCTGTCTGATAGTGGTCCTGTCCTGGTCATCTTGTCTGACCCGCCTGCGTTCTTACCTCCAGGCTAAAACCTTTCCCTTTCATTGTGGCTGTCTCGAGTTTCATTCACATTAAGTTTATTCAATGCTATACATCCAGTCCCCCCCACTCTCTCTCTATTTCTCTCTCTCTTTCTCTTTCTCTCTTTCTCTCTCTCTCTCTCTGTCTTTGTGTCGCTCCACCCCTCTTTTTTCTCTGTCTCTGTCTGTCTCTTTCTTTTTTTACTCTTTCTATCTCTCTCTCTCTCTTGCCTTCCATCTTTTTGTCTAACTATGCCTCTGGTCTCTGTTTATTAGTCGCACCTAGTTAACTGTATACGCTGTGTCTCGCGGCACTTACTGTTAGCATCAGCAGAATTTGCAAACGAGGATGCAACACATCATATCATCTTGATTATTTTCTGCGTTCAAAGTCGAGATGTGAGTATTTGATTTATCATACCTGTAAGGAAATAGCCATTTTTTATTTCACCGTTACATATTCTACGATCTAAAAGAATCATGTTTATAGTTTATGAACTTTGGCTTCAAAACAAAGGCATCTAGAATTCTTATTTAGATTGACAAAAAGTTTTCAACAAACTAAGAGAAAGTTGCTTCATTACTTTTGTTAGTCATTGGTGTGAATTAGCAAAAGAGCCAGCTATAAGGGGCAGCTGGGAGGAATGGGAATGATAGGATTTGAAAATGTTGGAGGGGAAAAGGAAGGTGGGAGTATGAAGACTATGACTGAGTGAGCTAGTAGCAGAGAAAAAAAACTGTTCGCCCGAATGATCGGCGTTGACCTTGGGTGCTTTTCCCCATACTTTTCGCCATACTTTTTGCCATACTACTTTTCCGTAACCTGTAATGAGTGGCGCTGAAATTCCTCTCGACGGCAATAATCTCTTTCATACCATATGATGTATGAACAGTTGCTATATTTTCTAACATGTTCCTTAGGTGTATGTTTGAGTGCATTCAGCGAAAAAAAAAGCTGTGAATGCTATTTTTATTGCTGGATTTTATAAATTGTCCATAGCTTTGTAATATCAATAACAACAAAATGGTAATTAAAATAGTAATCTTATAGTAATAATAGTAATAAAAATGACGATGATTATGACGATGATGATGATGATGATGATGATGATGATGATGATGATGAACAATTACGATGATGATGGTGATGATTATGATGATGATGATGGTGATGATCAATTACGATGATGATTGTAATGATTATGATGATGATGATGGTGATGGTGATGATTATGGTGAATCTAATAAGTTGCAGCCAAATTGTTAAACAGCTTGCTTCATGGATTAAGAGCAAGAACTGCAAAATCATTTTGAATAATATATGTACAAAGTACCAAGAGAGGTGGAATCAGTTTATGAACTTGCAATGTTGGTTAATGTAAGTTATTAGCTAACTTTATCTTGCAAATGAATCGGAACATTGAACTTTACGTTTTTACAGGATCTACGAAGCAAATGGCGCTATTTCTTAATACTGGTGTAGTTGATCTCATTTTATTCAGACTTGGTGATCAATCTCAGTGCGTTGTTCTTAACATTTTTCATTTTAGACTCTGTTTGATCGGATATAATCAACGAGTTGTCGCCAACATTTCCCTTAAACAAATTTATTACCTGGCTTGGTTCTATCAAACACAAGCAAGTCTCTGTTACTTGCGACCAGCAAAATCGATCGATATGTTTTGCTTGGCTGTCTTCCCTGCAAATCTTTGCACAATAAGGGCTGACCAGGAAAGGCATTTAACCAAAATGTCCACGCGCCGAGTCTCTGACAATATTCAGGCACCTTACACTTGGCTTCTCCTATCAACTCCCGCAATGCGATAACAGATTCGAGGAATCTTGTCAGGGACCATTGACCGGATTATACTTGAAGAATATTTCGCTGGATTAATACCAGCATTTTCAATGAAACTGAGTACACACCGAAAGCGCAGAGCGGATACCTTAGTATGGTCGTGTTCAGTAATCATTGTAAGATTTTACACTCAACTCTTGTCTGCAGTCTGTTGAGCTCTAGAATTGAAAAAAAATTGGAAACCGATTCCTGAGACGCTTCAGGGCCGTTTGGTAACCCGAAGGTATTGCTAAAATTTCTGTTGGTAAGAACAAACAGCCTTACTAAAGTTAGCTGAGTTTGTTCAAATAACTTTTGTATGTGTGAGAATTAAATTTTAGCAGTCTTGAAGAACTTAATATTTATTTATCGTTTTCAAGTTTTGAGCACCTTGCTGAACCCGTGTCAGGTGAAATGCACACGTTTATGTTAAAGCGTATAGAACTAAACCTGTCGGAATCCTTACGGAGCTTCTGTTGATATCGAAAGTATATGAATTAGTTTGTTTGAATGCTTGTTTATTTATCTCATTGATGAATGCTTAGGAAAAATTTTATGTAGGTTTTGAAAGTTTCTTTTTTCCCTGGGTTTTTCAAACATTGATATGAACTGTACAAAGCGAAGGCTAATGATTTATTATATTTTTCGTTGATACCTTAACTTACAGAAGACAATAATACGTTTATTTCTTTTAAGATCTGCCAAGAAGGTGTCTGTGTGTTCTTAAAATCTACGATCGGGCGAATTTTGACTTTTGACATAATTAAATATTCAACGATGTTCTTCAAAAGCACAAGCGCCGTATATTCATCATTTTTTTTTCTTGTCACCTATACTTTTCAAGACCGTGTTTTTGTTCTACTTTCTTTGAAAAAACTTCACTTTGCAGTCTGTAAATTACAGTCTAGTCTATGTCTAAGCTTTAACAAACGGCTACGCGCAGAAAAGGTATATTTAGCTTATGACCACGTGACCCATAGTTAATGACCACGTGACTCCGTTATCTAAGAGCGAATGTCAACAAAATATTATGGAGCGACTATCTTAGGCCTGTATTTTTCATGCTTTCGTTTTCTAGTAAAAGACAGTCTTCCCCTTTTTTTTGGTTCCTTTAGCGCTCTAGACAGAACAAACGAGTTTCGATTCGAAGGGCTCATCACAGACAGGTCTTTCGCTATAAAAGTTACTACTTATGATCTAATTTTAGATGTGAGCTGAGATAAGGCTTAATTCAGCCCTAAGTGGTATTTCAGCTAAAGAAACTAGATGGACTGTGTAGTTTGGATTAGAAACTATTTTTTATCAAGTTTTCAACTATCAGAACCTGGCATGAATCATTATCTCTAGAAACTAAAGTGAAACTTATCCTCATCAATAATCCAGTTCTATATAAAAAATCTTGTTTCTTTTAATTCTATAAATTTTTCCCCTTGATTATAAAAATGTTGAGTCATTTGAACACAAATCATTTGAAACTATTCTGACATAAGTTTGTAATAAGCAACCAGATATAGAAGAAAGAATATCTTATTAAGCACAGTTACAGCTTTGTTTAAATTTTTATTGTAGGCCTGCAAGCCAATAAAATTGAAGGCTGATTTAGCATTCGTTGTGGAAGAATATTTTATGAAACATTGAATAAATAAGAAACAAAGCTTTGATTCTTTAAATTTCTTCACTCTTTTTGTTATTCATGTAAGTGTAAAGCAGACTGATTTTACAAATTGAACACCGTACAATAATAACTCAATTATTTTAAAGCCTTAAGTCAAGTCACTAAATCATGTAACTACAACTGTAATGTAACAACTGAACACAGTATTTTCTCTTGGTTAGAAAGGCGTAATCTACCCAAAAGCCCAATATGCACAAAGTTGAGCTAGAAATAGTGATGACTTTGAGACTGAGAGGGATGAGACTGTGTAGCATCTGCATTTTTAAAATTTCACATACAGATGTAGATTGAGATATAGGGTCTGTACTTACATTTCATTTAACCCCCCCCCCCCCCATTTGCCTGCAAAAGTTTCCCGTTCCGTAATGGGGTGCATCTAGGGTCTGTTGATCTTAATGAAGCAATTCCTCTTCATTTCTTCAGTACAAAAATTATCACAATGAAAATAGTTGCATCTATCTATATATCTATTTTGGTAGCCGTTTCATTGTTTTTTAAAAGCCTTTTTAACAACTGCATCGATTCGCATGCGGTTTTCAATTAAAAAAATACATTGAATTTTCGGGAGTGCGCGTAACAAATAAAACTTTAAAATTTCACTACTTCTTTGTACGAAGCAAAACAAAATTTTGCTTTGTTTTGTCAGATACATATTTTTAAACAGTCGATTTCCTGTTTTTTTTTTAAAGCGAAAGCGAAAGCTAATTTAAAAAACCGCACCAGCCACAAAGATGTTCAGTCTCAGAGTTTTCAAGTTCAGTGCGAAGGAAACAAAATACTTCTTGATTTGATGTGAATATTAGAGAGATGTGCTTCTTCTGGGATAACAACTTTTCACTGCAAAAGTTCCGAAGAAGTAAGAATCAAAACATCGCGAAATTTAGATGTGGTTTGATCTAGATCTAGACTCTACGATTGGTTTTCTTCTTACTTGACATACTGTCTTTTCACTTCTTTCTAATCTTAAACTGCACTGAAAATAAAATGGCTACGTATAGTACGTTACTTAGTGAAGAACTTCACCAAAATTTGCTTCTATGTAAATTTCTTTTCTTTCTGAAAAAGTAAAATAAAAAAAAAACAGTTTCCAGTTATCAGTTTAAATTGGAAAAGAAGGTATGTCATGCCTCATGTAAAAGTAAAGTTGATTTAGGCCTAGACTCTATTTTTTAAATAAAATACTTTCTAATTCTAGGCAATCCAAGGTAGACAATAAAAAATGAAAACGCGTTTGTGCACTATGTGAACACTGTGTCTTTATCAATGTCATCATGCCTCGGAAGAGACGAAGTCCATGTGCAGCTAGACCTAGAGCAAAAAGTCGTCCAATTCAAAATCAAATACAAACTGAGGAAGTAGTAGACGCAGCAGAGCGGCTACCAAAAGCATTCCTTTAAAATATGAATTCATTTAGACCTGAGTGCTAATGAGCCGAGCGGTTTATGATGTGGCAATTGCAAAGTGGGTCTGTAGCCCTCTCTTAAACCCCCGCCAGAATTAGAATCCCTTCTCTCTGGAAATTCTGTACTTTCCACCCATTTCCTGTACAATAATACAAGTTTATAACTGTTGTTTTCAGTTGACGCCAATGGGATACAGGGATGCTAATCTAAATGGATTGTGCATATGAATTTGCCCGCAGCTGTTATGATTCATATGTCAAAGTAATCAGTGAGAATGCTAAGGCCTCTGGAGAACACGAAAGAAGATACAATGCCCCAACCTTAAATGACATCGCCTTTATGATGCCAAATAACCCTGTAGGACATAGAGATGTTGTTTTGCACACAAGACGCAATGAATGTAGACGCATCAATGAATTACCCTTTTCAGTATCCCATACTATTTCCGTTTGGCACAGATGGCTGGAGCTTTCAGTTAACACTTTTAAGGAGACATAAGATTTTTGAACTTCAGTATTTTGGCTTCCATTTCTCGATTAAGCCTGACAACTACATATTGTTGACCAGCAAATTATTTCAACAGTTCATTGTGGACGAGTACGCTAAAATTGAATGTCTTCAGTACTTACGACACAAGCAGGGCAAGCTGAGGGCAGACTGTTATGGTGAATTGCAAGATGCCATATCACACAATGCAGACCCCCGAAATCTCGGTCAGAGAATCATTTTGCCTTTATCACACACTGGAGGTCTCCGCTATATGTTTGAAAAAGATAATTATACCCTGTCTCTCTCTTCCCTCTTCATCCCGCATCATATTCTCCAACATCCTTTGCATATAAGTTTTCCTGTTCGATGAACGGGTACCCAGCTTGTAAAGCTTATCTAACAAGGGTTTCTCAAAATTTACCAACTTTCTATGTTGTTTGTAGATCTAAACCTAGGCCTAAATTTTAGCTATGTTGCACATAGATCTAGAAGTTATTCCCAAACCAGATCCAGATGAAGACTCACCTGGATTAGATTTCTACAATTCTAATTCTACATCTAAGATAGGCACACGCCGCACAAGGTACAGTCTACACTTTTTAAAATGAAAACCTTAAAAAACTACCTCTGCTGAAATGAGCGCAGTGGCCATTGAAGCGTTTGCTGCTGTTATGTGCCATTTCTCGAGATACAACCTCTTCCATTCCTTTTTTGTTTTATTATTTAGTTTTTGCTTTTTCCCTAGCCTTCTACTTTTATAAGCCTAGAAATCTCGTCTGCAAGATTTTTAAATTCACAACCACCGCCACAAAAATTGGCCTTACGTGTATCTGAAAATAATGACCAATCAGCTTACGATTACCCGTTCCACATTTAGAGGCACTAGAAGCTTTACTTTGATATTCAAGGTATCCACATATATCAATATTCTGGATGAGGACTTAAGTTTTTTTTCATTTATAAAAGGTACTTCCACTCAATATTCTTTCAGTTTGAAATTCATTTAGACACCACGTCTAAAATGACCTTAATTTCATTTCAAAAAGAAAATATTTTCCTTTCGAAAACTCAGTAATGCTATCATTAAGAGATCACATCTTTTAGCACCAAGATGGCGGATTGTGTAGCATTAATAACATCTAACTTCCGCTATGAAAATTTCTGTTACTTTTTTAAACCATTATTTTACTCTCCTGGGCTGTCATAATTTGCTAATAATGCCAGCTCGCAACAGTGATAAGGAACATGAGGACAGAGAAAGACAGAGAATGGGAGAGAGACAAGAGAGGACAAGATAAGGCATGGATAGATGTGTATAGAGAGAAAAAGATAAAGAGTGAATGAGAGACATAAAGCAGCAGTAAAGAAGGATAAATTTTGAGGTAAACACAAGAACT
>BMAT01001134.1:71573-85005 GCA_019649035.1 Elysia marginata | reverse complement strand
ACCAAAATATACAGCTTTTTTTAAAGGCATTTCATACACATGTGACGCCTTTATCGTAAGCGGTCTAGGAGAACTCTACCGAAGATTTGTTTTATATTTATGCGCTCCTCATTTATAGATATAGATGAAAAATAAAACCACCAAGCGAAACCGAAGTTTTTGTAGTCTTTTGAATTTTCAGATGTTATCGGGTTTAACACGGAATTTTTTAAATATCATGTCTTTAACAATTACATGATGTAACTTTTTGTTTTAAGGTTTATCGATTAATCTCTTAAATAAAGTCTTTTAGGTTTGGGAAGACTTTTTCTTGCGGCTGAGAAGAAAACCCTTATCTCGTTCTTTCAAATGCTAGGCAGTAATGGTCAATCTTTATTTTTTTTCGTTGTGACTGCTAAGATTTTTCCAGTGAATAACGTTAGTACTAAAGTTTTATTATGATGTGAGAGACATTGTTGCTTTTTAAACATCTTTTGAATTTTTATAGCATAGAATTTTTCAGATTAATGTCTATCATATTTTCAAACTTTCGACGATGCCATATCGATAAACTTGTTGGTCAGCATGACGCAGCCATTCGCATCTGATGATGATTATGTACCGTATTGGCAAGTCTAGGTTTATTTTAGTTTATATTTTTATAATTTATTTATGCGACGTTTCGATAATGTACAAAGAGTATGGTTGTAATGCTAAACAGCAAGAAAAGGTAAAAGAACAACACCTACAGCGTCTCTGACTCCTTCCCCCTCCCAGTCTTACGTTACCAGTCGTAGCATGATAAGTTAATGTGTTTCAACTATCAGCTCTCAAAACTTATACCAAAGTCATATTATGAAACCACGACTTTTTAAAAAAATAATTTAGAACGGCAAAAATGAACGAACTCAAAAACAGAAGACTTTTGGCAGCGTGGCACAGTGGTTAGCGTGTCGAACTTGAGATCTGAAGCTCTCGGGGTCGATTCCCGACCATGTCATATTGCAATTGCCTTGGCAAAGCAATTTACCCTAACTTTCTGCAGTCCACCAATATGTAAAACGGGTACCTGGCTAAAGGCAGTGCTTGAAATTTGTGGATTGTTAGTATTTGAGCGCCTAAAAGGCTGCCGTACTGTAATGCTCTGAAATATGAGTTTGCTCTGGTGAGTATAGGCCTGCTGGGGGCGATGGGGGACTCTAAACACATTTATGTATTTATTTATTTATTCGCTAAAGTTAAAAAAAGCTCATAGGAATATAAACACGGGCAAACCTTTACAGTTCATGAAGTATGTTGCCATTTCTTGCTTAATCCTGAAGGAGTACAGGTGCAAAAAGTGCATCACTTCTTCTTGTCTGAGAAAATCAGTGCGGTCTGTAAATGTAACCAAGCCTAGCGGACTTAGCGAACAAATGTTGAAAATGCAAACACTCTTTTGACCGTCTTGGGCTCGTCGCAAGGAATGTAGGAAGGTCAGGGTTTAGCGCGCGTCAAGATTTCTTACTCTGCCTGAGCCGCTGAGGAATCTCCCATTACCTTGTGCCGGTGCTTTTTATGTTATGACTTAAGACAACACCTACCTGTATCCAAACCTCGTCACTGCGCAGCTCAGTCTCGCAGTCAAATACCAGAAAGATGCGCCGCCAGAACAGGTAGACCATGAACTTATAGAGGACAGAGCATGCAAATGGAAAACGAAACAGGAACTCATGAAGAGTAAAATAGCATGATAAAAGAAAAAAGTTTAGAATTGACAAAAACAAAACGACAACTACTATTATATGTGATACAAAGATGCAAGGATTTAAAAAATTGTTGCAAGAGCAGGTTCAGACAGTTTTAGACAGTGAGATGTCAATAAAGTTTGTATTATCCAATTTCTGATGATAGCTACATTGTTTATGCAAATAAAAAGTAGTTGCAATAGAAAATACCTTTGATGATATTATACAAGTTGAATACAAAATTAGAAGATTTGGTCTACAAATAAGGAATTTTTAATGAAATGTAATTTATAGGTATATAAATGGATAACACATAAGCATTGAAATGTAAACTTTCTACTTCAGTAGGCAGATTGATATGCTTCATCACGAGGCAAACAGCTGATTTCCTTGCCCGCTGTAGTGTTATTCAACTTTCTTAATTACAAAATGATTGAAAGATTTTAGAGTATGACATTAGCAGTGGAAAGAAGTAGGCTTTAAGTGGAAAAGCCTGAAATGTCTACCCTTAGTATGATTCGAACCCTCGACTTATAGATGCTTCGACACCCACTGCCTTGTCACTTAGAGATACATAGCTTATAACATGTCGCCACTACGCTCCTCAATTACAAGAGGTTCTCCCAGTGGGGAGAATGTAAATACATCTCTCTCTCTCTCTCTCTCTCTCTCTCTCTCTCTCTCTCGCTCTCTCCTCTTATGTTTAACACTGAGGTGGGAAAGGCCAGCCATTAACAAGTTAAATAATTTCCAGTTAGCACTTGTTTTAACTCACTTTAAAAAATCTAATATCAAGGAAAGTTTCTTACTTTTATAAGAACTTGTTAAAATTTGGATGGTTTGGCCCTCGCTAGGCTCCCCCGACCCGCATTTATGGCTGAAGTGTTACCTGCGTTATCAAAGAGGCTTACTTAATTGCGGTTGAGAGGGCATTCTCTCCCTGTATTTATTGTGCACCAAAGGGGGTTATTTGTTGGCTCCTTGAGGAAGCCTGGGAGGTTGATACACTAGAATAAGGTATGACCTTTAGCGCTTCGTCGCGTCTCCGAAAACACTGAGATGAAGGCAGGTGGCATTTCCCATAATTATAGCTTTTTTTAGTCGAGTGTCCGTTATGTGAATATGGTACCGGGATAATAAACAAAAAAGCAGAACATTCTCATTGGACTATTTGGCACAGTAAAAGCCTACCGCTTGTGTGAAATACAATGGACAAGCGTGTTTTTTTTCATATATATGTAAAATACTGAACGGTTTATGTTCTAATGACTGCAGCCAAATGGATATTTGTTATCTGGTTAGACTTTTTGAGACAAATCGAAACGAGGAAAATGTTTTAAAAAATTGAAAGAGGATCTTTAAAAGAAAGTTCTTCAAGTAAAGGAAAGCAAGGTGTTTTCTTTCTCAAAAATAGTTTCACCCATTTCATAATTGAAGAAGAAGAAGAAGAAGAAGAAGAAGAAGAAGAAAAGTAGAAAAAAGGAGAAAGAAAGTTGTTCTTGAATTTCCTTCCAGTATCCTGTCTGTCATGCTTTCAAATGAATACACAAATGAATGTTGTAATTCTGTACCCGTATTTTTTTAAACGCTTTTACTTTCCACCACTTACTAGACAGTGCTAACTGAACCTATTTCCGTTTGTTCGTAAATGGGTACATTCCTTCTTCAATCAATTATTGTCCACTTAGTTTAGATAATGGCAACATAACTACTACCTGGCGGCGCCCAGTGAGTCGCGACGCAACTCTTGACCCACCCTAGGTCTCTCAGTCTGGGCTCGGACCAGGAACCGCACTCGCTGTTAGAGGCGACTGACCACTGACCAGCAGGGCAGCCCAAGCTTCATTGCCCCTTCTGTTGCATGTGTTGATGTTAATGCCACCTATTTGGGGTTGATTGGAGTTGGTTACCGTAGGGACGCTGATGAAATTAGTGGGCTAGCTGAGAGACTCCTACTTTATGTCAGACGGTTGTTTAAGATTACTCTCAACCTTTGTGGACGCTAACTCCTGGCAACAGCTGAGAACTGTAATAATTTCATTTTGGTGTTAAAAGAACTTGCGAACTTAATCCTGGCGGGGGAAATTAAAAGGAAATGGCAGATTGAGGGTGTGGAGAAGAGAGGATGTGGATGAAGGAATGAGAAGTAGTGGGTAACTGGGTTAGGGAGAACTGGGACAATCGAGAAAGCGAGATAGAAAGAAATTAGAGAAAAAATACAACGGAACAAACAAATTAAATTAGAGGAGATGACTGGTCAAAAGAGTCAGTATTTACAAGCTTCAAAAGAGTTTTAAAATAAAAAATAGCCTGCTATGTTATATTACCAGACCGTTGTAACTCTCTTTTCTACAAAAAAGTAACTTTCGAATAGTTTTTATATAAGTAATATAATTTTATTGTCAAATGGATTTAAACTTAGTATATCCACCAAAGTGTAACACAGCGAACTTATTTCAAATCTACCCCTTAAGCCAATGTATGCCTTATCTTTCCGACTCAAGGGATTTAATTTTGCTCTTGTTCTACGTAATTAATTTAATTAAGATGGTAAAATCAAAATGGTGGCTGTTCGTATTGCAGTTAATTATGGCATTGACTTTGTAAAACGGCTCAATTAATGCCAGGCTTATGACTTTTTATAAGTTTTTGGATTGTACTTAAGACCTACAAATGTTATCATAGATTAATAAGTAAGTCATAGTGAAATGGCTGAATATGTCGTAATTGCTCCTCATATTGGTATTGTATGCGATGAGTTGTATAATATTTTATTGGTTTTTCCTTGCAACTTAGTTTCTTAAAAAAAATATCTGTTCTTAAAAAAACTGAAGCTCATGAAAAGAAGAAAGGATATTCTGTCCCTTCGATTTCAACCCTTTGTACGCTAAATGCCTCTGAGGGCCCCCTGGAACTCAAGCCCTCTCTACATTGAACTTGTCCCATGCGTAGACAGCGTCCCCTGGTGAGCTGCGGTGTCAAGTATGCCAGGCCTCTTTACCAACTCTTGTCTGGATGATAGGACTGAAAGCATCCAAGATATGTCCAGGTCCTACTGATTGGGCGGGCGTGTGAGGTGGGCAGCTGGTTAAGACCCAAGATTCTCTTACTGATGGTGGAGAAAAAGATTTGTGATGGATGTGTGTATCTTAGAGACAAGGAGGAGAGGATCTGGTTAAATGGCTAAGATGATTGGAAAGTTTAAAGAAGCATTAGAGTTTTACGGGAAAGATAGAAAAGTATGTATATAACCGGAATGAGCCCTTCACAAATAGGTAACTGATTGTTGCTGATGGTTTTGAGAGATCCAGATAGAGACGAGAAGACAGCATGAGGGAGAGAAATTAAAACAGAGCGATAAAATAGGACAACTCATCTACCCATAGGGAAGGATGGAAAGAGATTTCGTTGTGATGAACGTAATGAGGGAGAAAAAAAACTGCAGACAAGTAGTGGGGTTCAATAAATGTTACGTCTATTCGAAATATCATTTGAATAAAGAAACACCTTGATGTAAAATCTTATAGAGCTTTCATATAAAATAAAGTAAATGAGTGGCGCTTGGTTAAAAAATTGACAGAGAGATAGAGAGAGAGAGAGAGAGAGAGACATAACAAAAAAGAGTTTGAGATAGGGTAGATTAATAATTTTTAAAGTATTGGTTTAGAAGCTAAAACAAATTTTTAAGTGGGGCTTACACTTTGAACACGATTTCTTTTGTTTATACTTAGATAAATCTGAAGAAAAGATCTTGTTCATATTGAAAGCTTAAGTAAAATTTATCTATGCCTTCATTTTTAGAGATGTCCTATCTAGTTTAATATCAAGACCTATTCTATTGATCGCAATTTTTCTAGAATTGTCTAGTATTGTATGGCTGCTACAAGTGTAGGTCTAGCTCATTTCCGCTCTATTCACTGGTCAGTCTATTTCATTCCGAGTGACCACTGATCTAATGATGTAGCTGTGTGGACGAAGCCCCCTTGTCTGGAAATAAGTTTGACGCTCTTATCTCTCTCTGATTGTCAGGGAGATAGAACTAAGGACATCTTTCTAATGCTAAACGCTCTACCAGTGTCGTGATATTGCATTAGCAATTCTTTCAGTCGATCATATGTCTGTTTCTTGATCTGTGCTCTGTCAATCTAAAGTTTATCTCATTTATGTTTCCCACTACCTTGTACTGTTTATCTGTCTATGTCTCTTTTTTTTCTTTTTTCCTCGCCCTTTCACACCTTCTATCATTTTTGTTAGCTCAAATTTTATGGATCAATTTCTCTCTCTTTGTCATCTAACGCCTTTAAAATATTCGCTATGCAATTGTAAGCCATTCTTGCATTCTCTCCGTTTGTCCTTTAATTTCCCAACGTCTTTAAAATGGCCAGTGGTTCTGTGAATAATTGGCCCGAGACAACCTAGGGCATGATTGGTACATTTGGTGGACTGTGTATCCCTCAGCCTTTTCCTCTCATCCCATGCACAAGTCTATCACATACACAGCCGCCCACCCTAATTGTTATCCTCGCTACTCTATTTGTCAATCATCTCTCTCTCTCTCTCTCTCTCTCTCTCTCTCTCTCTCTCTGTCTGTCTGTCTGTCTGTCGTTGTTTCACTGTCTCTCTGTTTCTCTCCTTTTTTCTCTCTGCCTTTATTTACTTGTTTCAAGCCCCATCACAATCACATTTACTGTTTTTATCTGTCAATTTTCTCCTTTTTTAACCTTCGCATTTTCCCCATATTCTAACCGTCTTTCTCCTCCCACCTCCTGGTAGGTCATAGTCTACAAGATGCCCGTGGCGTCCCTGTCTGTGATTGCCTTGTCAGATAATAAAGGAAAGTTTGCTTACCGCCTTTTCCTTCACACAAAACCAATTTTCGGACCCCTTTGTTGTTCAACGAGCATCTAGATAATTACCCAAGCGCTTTTTTTCGTTTCGAAAGGTCAAAGCCATAGGAAGCTAAATCTTTCGTAAACATGATTTTATATATATGTATATATGAACCCACCTTATGAAAAACTCGAAATATTATTATCAATGAACAAAAAACATGCTCGTTTAATTATCTTTAGATTGTTGAAATTTTAAGCCGATTAATGTATGTGTATTTTAATTTCGATTTAAAAACGAGAGAAGGTATCTATTTAGCAGCCTACTATATATTGCCTGTTTACGGAATAGGTCTATTTTCACATGACCATAGTAATTTAGTCAACAGTAAATTCGTTACTGTTCTATTTTTATCTTGGTTTTAGTCTTTTTATTTACGAAGGTAATCTGGAAAATAATGGAAATAGAAATACATAAATGGCAGTTGCAAAGGCATGATGAATGTTCGACGATTTGCAATCTACAGCCAATCTTATTGAAGGCTAACATTCCAGAAATCGTCGTGTTCGTTTCACACATCGACCGCAACGCCAACTCATTTAGTTACAAGTTTTCATAGATGGTTAGGTACCCATTTTATCTCAAATGTATTCAGCAGGACAAAAATACAGTTTTTTTTTCTTTGGGAAAACAGTATTTGCATTGCACGATTCAACAGACTTTGTTTTCTAACGATTGAGGCTGTGAAAATAGCAGAGTCCTGTAGATTTGCTTCGCGAGGCTTAGTAATACTTGCAATCTAGACATTATTGGTGAGTGAGAAATTATGTCAAAATCCAGATTTGCAACAATTCTTTGAAAGATGCAGTGCAGATGTGAAGCAATATATGGACCATCACCTTCATGTAAAACAGAAGAAAACGCAACACACGAAAGCTAGGCTAGATTTAGACCACGAACCAAGCACGAACCAAGCATAGGCACAAAGATCGCTCTAAAAATACTGTCTTCTCCCAATCTGGCTACATTTATACCAGAGCCTAGTATTTAAGTAGACTTTTAATTTTAGACATTATTTTATGATAAGGGAAAAGAGTTAGATTTGATTAAACATACGAAGTTGAGAAGCGGACTTGACTCATATTTAATTATTTTTGTTCCTTTTTGTTATAGTTGACTTACATTTTTATTAATTCTTGGACACGCATGTTACCATTTTTCTACTTCTTTCGATAAAATTGTTACACAAAATATTTTTCATATGCGCACATCAAAACACTTCTGTTTTTTTATTGAAACTTGGTCAGGTTGTTCAATTTATACATTTTAGCTAAGCAGATGTTTTGTCTTTTTTTCTTTGTGAAATAGAGTTGTACATAACCATTTTTCTGATGAGATCGTAAAATTGGTTTTCTTTTTTTTTAATTTACAACTAACTCGAACAGGTCGAAATTTTGTAAGTTAAGGCTGTGAGCGGTAACGTATGGACAAGATTTTAAAACAAAAGCTTTTGAGGATTGAGACAAAGCTACGAAGCTAGAACGATAGGTCCAATTGTACACATTTTTTTAAAAAGTTGGCGGAAGAAAACATACTAAAAAATAGTTTCGCCCGCTTCGATTCTTGAATTATATGAGATTTATATTAGATCTAGTTCTAAAATCTAGATTAAAAAGTCAAAAAATTTGACTTACATTTATAAATCAATTTAGATAATCCAGATTTAAGTTTAGATTTAGAGGTTATCTTGATCTAGAGTCTGGATTAGGCCTAAATCTAGCCCTGGGTTGGGCACAACTTTCCTTCCATTTTAGGCTCTACCTGTCATAGTTTATCTTTAGGGCCTGAGCTCTGGCTGTTGAGTTTTCCTAATTAAGGGAAGCTCACTTTTTCCATAATGGCTGCTGGCAGAGCAAACTTTAATCTCTTTGCTGATTTTTCCCTAACTGTGTTACAGGAAAAGATTGAGTCAAGTGGCCTCAGACCTGCCAAATCATTATGCATCCAATTACATCAGACTTGTACATTTAACTAAGCCGTCTCTCTTTCCTACTTTTATGTTAGTTGGCTTATGCTGGTCTGCTTTGTTTTCAATCGTAAACTAATGTGATTTACATCACCGTTACTACCCATGCCTTGTCCCGCATAATTCTAGTCTATTCTTCCAATACTCTTAAGGTAACAACAGTCTTTTATATCAAAATTTTATTTAAACAAACACTCACAGAAATCTGAAATTGATTGCTATCTCCAATTTGTCTTGACATTTGAGACAAACCAGCACACCTTCAGAACTGACTGACTGTGATGTTAGACGAAAGTCAAGATGTTCTCTCGAGGAACAGACTGACTTGACAAGAATATGGAACATCAGCAGCATTCGCCAGTAATTCTTTGGGGTGTCTGAGTCTCTCTTCAAGTGACTTGTATTTGCCCATCTCACGTTTCTCGTACCCGCCTCCGGCGCCAGTACGCACCACGGAGCGTCCAGGCGAGGATTTGTTCACGGCGACATTCAGGCCACCACCCGATACTCTCATTATCAGCTCACAGAAAAGCTTCCAGCTCTCCGCACGTATTGTCAACAGAGTTGAGCGGTAGTTGGGGCCTCACTTTACAAACACTTCGCCCAATTCCTCTTTTCAGCTGTATGGACGTGGAGTGCCTACAATTTGATAAACTTAAGGATTTGAACAAATGTTTCAAAGCCTTTTTTCAAGGGTTTTTTTAAGGAAATGAAATGATTTCTTTCAATCGATTCAAATTATTAAAAAAATAATTTTCTCGCTATTATTTACTGTTCTAACCAAAAAAATGTCTTTCTGTTCATGTACGATACTAAGAATGTAACATGCATAATCATATTATAATGTGTTTGGTTATCTTTGTTAAATGTTTGGTGCCAATGTCTTCGACTTTTAGATTAGTTTGGGACTTTTCTGTTTCCCTCTCTCTCCTCATTTTTTCAACAAAAAAAAAACAAAACATTTTTTTTCTCAAGTCTCGAGTTGCGGATACTTTATAACAAGAAGTCATCTATGCGAGGTTTTGAAGGATGACCTATGTAACTCTGCAAGTAGAAGAAAATGAAACAATTAATGAGGCGTTGTCACAGCACCGTTACAGTTGATATCGATCTCTACAAAGAATTCGTGTAGAGGGTGGCTTTAAATGTCTCAAGTATCTTAATCTTTACCAGAATTGATGAGAGCTGCCAAGGATATGTCAACCAGAGCTAGGGTTAAGTCCCTTCCCTTAGAGATGATAAATCTATGTCTGCCTTTTAAAGCTCATTGTGTGGCTGTGTGGTCCAAACACTCAGACAATATCATAGCCTCATCCGTGTGGTTCCAAATTTTCTCCACTAATTGTCTCATGTTGTAAAATTCTTTAATACGGCATTACCTGAAGGTTAGTAGACAAAAGTTCGTGCAAAAGACATTCTTGATGGCTGTGTCGGTGAAAACCCAAAATTAGTTCGCCCTTACTCTCAAGCCTTTAGCATCAGTGTGTTATGTTGTCCTTGTGAAATACCAATGTTGACCAAGGACCATAATAGTCTTTCCTTTACCGACTCCCAAGATCTAGTGTTATAAAAAATGAGTTTTCTCCTCGGCCGGCCGTCTCCCAGGGCGCTAATCGCTTGACGCTAGCCATACAATCATGATAAACTTGAACTGCCCCGATGCGGACACGATGGCACTGGGTTACGTGGATAATGGTCACGCTGTGGGCAAATGAGGGGACAAGGAGTAACAGAGAGACACATAGAGGGAGGGTGGAGAAAAAAGGAACGAGATTGTGGGAATATTAAAACATAGAGATCTGGAGAGAGAGTGTGTGTGATTTATAGAAAGAAATAGACGGACAGATCCGTCGAGCTTGATAATATGAGAGAGAGGATAGTGAAGGGTAGACAAATAGAGAGGGGGAAGAGAAAGAGAAGATAGAGAGAGGGAGAGAGAGAAGGATAAAGAGAAACCGCACACTTAAGTGCTGTTAGTAGATGCAGCAAGTTTTCTCCTCTTGGTTCTGGCAATCATGATAGCATTATAGCTTAACTTTTTCATTATCGCAAGTCTACAATTAGCCTAAGATGGAAAACCGATCTCACACACTCGGTATTTCTGATAGGTGAAACATACCGACTATTAACCCAAAAGCTATTCTGGAAAAAAGGGAATATATTAAGAAACGAATTTGTCCGATTTTTCTAATAATTATAACAATATGAACAACACATAAGGGTAATCGATAGACGTACGATAACAGTAGGACATTGTGTTACGGAGGTTAAGACGGTTGAGGGCTTGTCAAAATGTTACAAAGCACAGCTATTCTCTCTCTTGACCAACCATGATTGTTGTGACATTGTTTGGGACGGTATTGAAAAGAAATGATAAAAGCATTGAACTGTTTTAGTGTCGTTATTTACATCGTCATTATTTGTTTTGGTTTCGCTGTAAATGATTACAGTCATCGCAACCATGCAGTCGATATTCATTGTTCAATGTTATCCTTAGAACATTAACTGTCTTGGAACCAGTCAAAATGAATCTAAGTTGAAATCGGAAAGTATTAAGAGATAGTATCACATAAAAACTTCTTTTCTCTACTTTCAAATACAACAAACAGAAAAGCTATATCATGCTTCTTACTGAAATTATAGCCTTTTTGAAGTCGGAGGGGTTTGAACTTGTAAAATTTCAGAAGGGGGAGAAAATTGTGTTTCATGTTTAGACAATTACAACGGGGATAAGTTCTTAGCAACCATACCAATTAAAATTAAACACAAAAGCCATGAAATTACAACATGAATCAAGGGTGAAAATTGTTTGGAAATGGTGAAAGTATCAATATCTAAAATGAAAAATAGACTTCTGAGCACTCACCAAACTTTGCAAGCCTAAATTTATGCCTCAAAACTAGGCCATGCGACATAAAACTCATTTAGATAGAATGCAAAGGAGGTTTTCTTGAAGTGTACAAGTCAGAAAATATATAGCATGGTTGCAAAAATATATTCTGTAGCATTACAGAGCTGAAGTGGAAACAAATGATGAATAAAAGTACAACACTGCTAACTTATACACTTTCTGCTTAGGCATACTATACTTAGAAAGTGAAGAGTTCGCCAGATTATACGTGGAACAATAGAGGACTGGTGATGACTGAAATGTTTGAGAAAAGAAATATGTAAGAATAGAAACAAAGTAGAGTTTCGAAGAGATAAACAGCCCATATCTTTAAAAACTGCAACAAAAAAATAAAAATAAAGGCAATAATGATGATGATAATAATAATAATAATAATAGTAACAATAATAATAACAATAATAATAATAATAAAAATAATAATAATAATAATAATATCAACAACAACAATAATAATGGTAGTAATAATAATTCTAATCATTATCATAATAATAACAATAATAATATTAATAATATTAACAGTAATAATAGCAGTTATAATAGTAATAAGAATAATGATAATATTTTTAATAGTAATAATACTATTGGTTATAATAACCGTATGTTTAAGAAAATGGAGAAAGCTACCGCTGCGGGTTCGGAAAAGGGCTGAAATCCCCCAATTTTGTGTTGATATGTAGGATAATGCATCTTTCTTGGTAAATGTACCTAAATCTGGTGATTTTGAGGCAAAATCATGGAAATTTTTTTTCGTTTTTATAGTTTTTTTTCCTTTTTTGCTTTATACGCTAACTAAAGAGTGACACGCTTAAGAACGATCTATTCACCCACATAAAGCCTACTAGGCAGAGCGATTGTGCGCACTCCCGAGAAAGCTATGACGCTATCTTTCATTCAGCATTGAGCCTATTTTTTCTACCTAGATTTCTTATCCGTCAGCCGCTCTGAACAATATTGTGGACATATATATTAATCTAAACTCAGATGTTTTAATTAACCAAACCGGCATTATCTGAAACACTGCAACAGAATATAGATCTAGATATATGTTATCAAGATTAATCTTACAGCAGAAACTCATGGCTTAGAGGAAGAGACAGACAGAAATGTAAAAACAGACATGTAGACAGAGCGGGAGAGGAAGAGAGAGAGAGAGACAGAGAGAGAGAGAGAGAGAAAGAGAGAGAGAGAGAGAGAGAGAGAGAGAGAGTTTTCGAAGAGGGTAAAGTGAGGAAAATGGGACTGGGTTGAGAAAGAAGTACACAGAGGAGTGTGTGTGTGTGTGTGTGGAAAGGGGGGTGAAAGATATCATAGAAATTAGAAATACGAGGGGATGTTTAAAATGTTAGGCGGTATTACACTTTTCTACTACTCTACCCAATCACCGATGCGAAGAAAGGGCTGCCATACCAAGTAATAATGATAATAATAATAATATAATCAATCATTATAATAGTGACAATTATAATAATTATGACGATTATGATAGTAATAGCAATAATAACTAATTATAAAGATGAAACAGTTGATTTTCATAACATTAGAAAGAATGACATGAGGATGATGATAACAACTACCGGTAGCTTTAAAGCAAATAATTAGAAATGACAACACAAAAACAAGATTGCAGTTTTAACGTCTCAACGTTGGAAGCGTGAGTGTGGTGCTTGTGTCTAGCTAGACACCTCGCCCGGATAATTATTAAACCCAAGACCCGCGCCAAGCCACTATATTGGCTTTGACTTGTGGAGTTTACCAGTGCGGCAAGCCACTATTTTGGCTTTGAGCATTCCACCCGCGTCCCGCGCCGAGCCAATATATTGGCTTCAGAGTTCGCCTTACTTTTAACTTACATTTCGCACTCCCTTGTCATACTAGATAGCTGGGAACAGGGAACTAACCCCTTACAACATTAATCGGTAAATACAGGGAAAATATTCCCTGATTTGCCGCCTCATGGTG
>BMAT01001134.1:57793-70664 GCA_019649035.1 Elysia marginata | reverse complement strand
AGGCCAGCAGTCAGGCGTAACGGTCCACTGCACCCGCGGATTAGGGGGAAGCGTGAGTGTGGTGCTTGTGTCTAGCTAGACACCTCGCCCGGATAATTATTAAAGCCTAAAGTTTCTGCCACTCCAGTAAGCACTTCAGGATCCACTTGGCTCCAAGTTGTCACCTGATAACTTGGACACAGACAAAAGGCACTTTCTCTGCGCCTTAGTTTCCCCGAGATGCAGAATACTTGGTCTTGCACAGCAGGATACCTTGATATCAATGGCTTGGAGTTGTATTTCTCTGCAGATAAGATGACAAGCCGGAGATTGAGAGGCATTTTCGAGTATCTTTGGTGGAATAACGAAGGGAACAATTTGCATCATGTCAAGGGTCAAGATATTTGCGTTTCTATGAACCGTGTCGACCTGCAGGCTACTTTCATTTTGTGCTAAAGTTCACACCAGCTATTAGGCTGCGGTTTGTTTCTTGTTATGTGAGGCAGAGAAATATGTGAATAGCAAAACTGAATACAGCAATTAAAAGCCTACAAAAGACTGGCAAAGAAAACCACGGAATCGCTTTTTACGTCACAATCATGTGAACTGTGATGGGCCTCAGAAAAAGATAAAACATTTAAAATGTTTTTCTTGAGACTTGAAACAGTTTGAGTGTTCGGTGGTTGACAAGGCGAGTTGGCTACTGCAGTCTAAGGTTTGGTCAGTCTCCAATCACCCAAGCAGTGGAACGTCTGAGAAATCAGCAGGATAAAATAGGGCTGCTCAGTTCTTGCATGTTCACTGCAAGTTTTAATTGCTCGAATCGCGATGTAAATTCTGTGGTGTGTTTATGAGCTTTTAATTTTTTTTTAGTTTTTGCGTTACTGCCTAAATCTTCAATGGAACCCGTGATTCAAGATAAAAAAACCAAAACTATCCCAAAGGCCACTCAGCGTTTATTCACAAGCTGGAGCTTCTCTCCTAACGACGAAATTGAACCTCTCTGCCCTGTCCAGTCAGAAACAATGGGTGAAAGTCTTCAATAGATAAAACAAACTACCAAAAAAATAATATCACAACATGTGTCGAGTAATTACAAAGTGCAGGGGATTCTTCTGCTGAAGAAAAATGTTACTACAGAATTTGCGTTCGCTCCGCACACCTTTGCAACAGAAAAAGATCTTTGCTGCAACATTCCTTCGTTATTCATGTGATGAATATTTGCTCTTATCTGTTCAATACACTCTTAATGCTCATGGTGCTAATTTTAATATAAGAGAGATGAATTATTAATTTTTTTTTAATCAGATTTTGAAAAAAGAAAAAGGGAATAACTGTAAGCACCTAAGAAAACTTGTTTCGGAACGACTCTGTACTGCCCCGTTTGTCAAGACTTTGAGAAAGAATGAGCCTGATAACAGATCTTCAATCAGCAAAGCGTGAAAATGGTGACTTGTCCAGCTTCTTGGTTAAGATGGCCAGCATTCTATGGGACGGTATAATACAGCACCGAAACTGTTTTTTTTTACTGCAACTTCTTTTACGGAAACACCTGCTACTTGGGCATTGTGTCAACAAAGTTTCGCGAATGCGCAATGAAGAGTTAGACAATGCTGTAGATGCACGCACAATACCCGAAGTTATCACCAAGTGGACCACCAGTCAAAAAGGGATAAAATATTTCAACAGACTGAGCAGACACCTCTTTTAGTCGGCTTACCGTTATCTAGTTGTAACAGAATACATAATGAAACATCATTAATAACCTGACAGATGTGTACAGCGGGTGTGACTACCAAAATATTCTTGAAATTGAAAAGCGAGTACATCAAGGTGTCCTAGAGCGTGTGGAGGAAAGTGGAGGTTTTTGTCTACCTGACTTGAAGGGAGTGAACATCTGGTTCACATTTGACAACATAGATTTGTTGGAAGACACAACAACTGGACAGAATCCTCATAATTATGGCTTGTGATTATCATTGATACAGTGTTTGGCGCCCGCATTCTTTAAATCACAAAAGTGCTCACTTAAGGTCATAGCAATTTTTTATGTTCTAAACAGAAGCTGTAATTGTGATGGCTATTTATAGTCTAAATTGGTTTCATGTTTTTCTATATATTTATTTTATTCTTTGTTGTTTTCTTGTGCGACGGTTGCTTGGTAAACTACGACCACTTTGAGCTAGATGCTTTTGAGTTGGCATGTGGTCTTGTTTCTGCAGCTGCATATTTTGTTTACGGTAGTATCTTCATCTTTGGCCTTTGTGGTTTCCAATGATTTTTATATTGCTTGCTCAGATGGTGCTGAATTTTATGGTTAGGTCTCCTGCGCATCTTGTGCTTTTGTGGCAAAAAGTTGGTCAGAAGTGGACAAAATGTTGGACCATCTTGTTGTGCGAATGAGTTAAATATTAATTTTCTTTATCTTGTTTTATACCCTTTCTCTTTCGTTTCTGCGAGTGTATGTGTTAGTCGTCAGAGTTTGTAACTTCATATTTATTGAAATAAATAATGCTCGTCGTGTGTTTCCCTTTAAAGTTGTGAATATTATGGTTGAGAATAATTACATTTGATCGCCAAAAGTCGTTTCACACTGATTTAGTTTCCAATAACGTTTTTCAATTTTACTTTTTGGCCATTTGAGCTCGTTATAGTTGTTGTTTACTTGCTAAACCACTTGTGTTGGTTAAAACAAATTTTACATTCTATTATAATCACCAAAAGTGAGTATGTCAAATGTGTCCTCATGGTTAAAAATATCTTAGGAAGTTGCTACATTATTCCAGTCTACGAAACAAGACAATGATATTGGGGTTTAAATTTTGTCACACGAGAAATTTTCATTTTACGCCGGGGGTTGATTAATCGACTTCCGATTATTTTAAAGTATCACAAATCGGTTCAGCATGATAAAACAATTAATAGACATTTAGATCATTAAAGTATATCCACTTTTTGTAAACTTAACCCGATTGGCCCAAATATCACAAGTGAGTCCTCCTGGAGGCTAAAAAGGTCGGAAACCCTTACGCCGCGGTAGTTTTAGACAGACTGGTCTCCCAACAAACCAAAACAAATATAAAATCTTTGGCATCCAAAACCTTGACGAAGCGGTGTTGCACGATTGGTGTTACGGCAAGTGGGTAATGATCATTAGTTTTACCTTCTGATTAACTAGAAATTTACTTTTTAACCGGAATTAAGCCAACGTTGCTTTTAATTGCCTTAACTGATCACAACTAGATTCAGCTTGATTAAAAAAAAACCTATATGTTGACTTTTACAACTTTAAAATCCCTACATTCTTTGCAGAACCAGACATTAGTTTAGTTACAGGGGCCCTATCTGGCCCCAATACGACCGGAAAAAGATCAAAACTACTTTAAATTTCTCAAAATATCATAACAAGATCCAGTTTTGTAAAAAACAAAAAGGGGTATTAGCATTATAAAAATCACTTCGTTATTTGCGAAGTAGACACTTGTTCGGAACCAGTACCACCGGAAGTGGATAGAAATTACTTCAAATTGCTTTGAAAATATTATAAATAGATCCAGCAAGACCAAAAACCTAAAGATCGATATGTACGTCTATAAAAAGCCCCCATTCTTTGACAAGTTAGACAAAAGTTTAATTCAATGGACCACATTGGGCCCCGATTCCACCGGAAGTGAAAAGATATTACTTTAAACTGTTTTCGAAACATCGTAACTAGATCTAGCATAATCAAAAAAATTGCTATCTACATCTCCAAAAGCACTTATTTCTTTGAGAATTATGACACTAGCTCAGCACCAATACCACTGGAAGTGGATGAAAAGTACCTCAAATATGTTCAAAGTATCATAACCAGATCCAGAATGATGAAAAACACCAAGATCAAGAACTACATTTTTTAAATCCCTCCATTATTTGCCAGGCTAGACAATATTTAAGCCCCACGTGCACTGTCTGGCCCTAGTTCCGCCGGAAGGGGTTAAAATTACTTCAAATTGCTTTGAAAACCTTATAAATAGATTCAGCTTGATAAATTCCCAAAATTGATATTTAATTCTTCAATTTTCTTCTATTTTTGTGAAGTTAGGCACGAATTCGGGGTGAGTAGTGGCGCAATCGGTAGGGCGGTTGGCCGCTATCTGAGAAGTCCCGGGTTCGATCCCCAGTCCGGGCTAAATTTTATTTGCTCTCCTGTGCCCACCCAGCACTTGATGGGTAGCTAGGTCTCTTAAGGCTCGGCGAAAGTAAAGGTGGCGAGGAAAGCAATGGCAAACTACCTCACTGTGCCGTGTGCCTAGAAAAAACAAGGACCCTGCTCCTTGTTCCCCTACGCTCGTGTCGAGTATGGGACTACCTTTAGGCACGAATTCAGCCCCAGGTGCCCCACCTGGCCCCAACGCCAAAAAGGGGTGGTGCTCAAAGGTTCGAAAACTTGGCCCCAATATTTTTGGATATATTTGGTCCCCAATTAACCCAAACCAACGATAAAATCAACTGCAGCATTCAAAGTCCACGGAATGGCACATCATACTGCACTAATTACACATCGGTTGAATTTCTTGGTCTAAAAAAAAATCGCTGGTGCTTTAGATGAAACTTCTTCGGAATTGATAGCTTAATAGAAACAGATTCTAGTCAACAAACTTTAAGAGTTAACGCTCTTGAGTTGCTGATTTCTTGAAGGTGTGCACTTTTGTTTTATCTTTCCCCTTCAAAACGATAAAATACAAAACGGTTTCCAAATTTTCGGAGACCCGGAAGAGGATGCAGCTATGCCTGTTAAGCAATATTTTATTAGGTTACGCATGCCTTCTAGTCCAATAATGAGGTTGTACATTCTATACGGAGTCTGTATTGCATGAAATACAACGCTGGAGAGAGAAAAAGGCAAATTAATTTTTATAACATGAATATATAAAAGAAGATATTAAATAACGTCAATATAAACCTATTATTTTAACACCGCTTGGGAAGTGTTTAGCGGTGTCAAAAGTTATAAGCACATAAGTAATAATAACAACGTTACCTTTTAGCCACTTCATATAGATTATCAGATATTAGATACTCTTCTATTAGGTTGCACAGGGTACGTAAAAATTTTTTTTCCTGCGCTAAGTACTAATCGAGTGCCTGCTAAATTGTATTTGTCCGATAAAGCATCCTCAAAACCGCCTGTTTATGTCAGTAGTTGATAAATGATAAATCCTTACAAACTGCAAATTTGGTGTATTTTTCCGTATTTGTTTAATAAGTCATTAATCCTTGTCTAATATCTGGATCCTTTGGCATTCCCCATTTTCGATATCTATACAGGCTCACGTCCTGCGCAAACTGAAGTAAAAAATAACTGCAGCTGCCTATGTTAAGAATTAATCGAATACTATTAGCACAACGACCAAAATAGCAGCGAAGATTATTAAAAATGCTATGGTACCTAGCTATACAGTTTAGCTCTTTAGTACAATGGCGAACGCAAGGAATATATAGAGCTTCACGTGAAACTACTTTATGATTAGGAGTTTCTTAAAGGCGCCATTGTACCAAATTATCTAGCCGATCCCGAAATAGCTGCCGAGCTCGACAATTTCTATCATAATATTTTTTTCTCCTATATATTATGCTAGTTGTTGAACATAAGCTTTGCGACTTTTCATTATTTTTTTTACACTGTAGATTACAGACCCATACTTTTTGATTTCACAAACTTTACAGCCCTGAAGTACTAGAAATGTCCCTCATAACAATGTAGATTTTGTCATCGTAACATGTCTGCCTTGCATAAAGTTGGTGAACATGGCCTGGTGGAAAAAAAACCGCATGAGAATCTATTTCAGCTTAAAAAGATGACTCAATGTGTCACAATAACGAACTTTCCGCTCATTATATTTCTTGTCTCATCATAACGTTTTCTGCATGGCAGGCTGGTAGTTGGTGCATTCATGGATTAACAAATTTATACTCGATTTTGAAAACATTCTATTGATATATCATACAACTTGGGAGTCTTATAGAACTAGAGAGCAGAGGAAAAGTTTTACATTACAGAAACAGTTTTAAAACTGTAATTTGATAGCGATTGTCTACCTGCTTAATAATAATTTAAAACTGTTGCTCTCTTGATTTACTTGTAAGTAAATTGAATTATTTAAGGTCCGTGCCGCTTTAAGGAATGATTGCCATAAGATGCTCCACCTTAATCACCCCCAAAAAACCCTCTCACTGAAGAATGTTTATATACTAACTTTACCAATATGGTTCACTTAAAACTTTAAAACAGTGAGTCTCGTTTTCAAGTATAATTATCTAGATGGCGTTTTTTGTATTCTTGTCATATAAAATTTTTCCTTTAGAACTAATTTGGGTGTTATGTGGACTTCAAGGGTTATATCCAGCAGCCTATATGAAACAAACGTGACCTTTTCTTTTTTTTTATCGGAAATCATAATGTATTTTTTAACATTTTAGAAATATAGAAAGAAAAATTTAAAATGTATAGTTAAGATAAAAAAGGATAGATAGATAGATAGATAGATAGATAGATAGATAGATAGATAGACAGATAGATTGATAGAAAGATAGATATAGAGGGAGGGGGGAGAGGCAGAGAGATAGGTGGGAAGTATATTATTGGAATGGTTGAAGAAAGTAAACATGTAGTTAAAATGATGCAGTAAGGCCCCTCAGCTTCGTGAAACAATTAGGTTTGTATCTTATCTTTCATCTGCTGGCACGTTCCTCTCAAGGCCTCCCGTTAGTCCCTCCAGCGAGGCGTGCTAGAGCCAGCGTACGGTCATTGAGCAGACAGGCTTCGTTACAGCAGGCTACAACCTAGTGGCTCATTCAGCCCGACACGCGCGCGCTCAGGCGCTCACCACGCGCCGATTCAAGCTAACTACTAGATCTAGCTCTAGATAGCGATGATATATCTCAAGATATTTTATACTACTGTTTTATGAGTTCTGCCTTAACGACGTGGCCGTTGTACTCAGAATTTGCGCAATTTTTTAAAGTTCGCTGTGAGCACGAGAAACCTTCCACCCGTCGTTATTAGGAGAGATTTAGAACAAACACTGCTTAGCGAATTAGTCGCGCGACGTCAGAAACTTTTCCTTTTTTTTAACGACATAAGAACTGACAATGGTCGGGAAATGAAACAATGCCTAATTTTTACAACAATACTCCCAAAAACGGTTTATATCCAGAAGGTAAGCAATCTGGGTCAAAATGAATAGGCGATTGAAAAGCCAGAAGATGGCACAAATTGAATAAATTATTACCGTTTTAGATGAGTGAAATCGCTTGTTTTTGCCAATCTGTATACTCCTTTTTTGTTCTAACTTTATCAATTAGGACAGAAACGTGCGGATTCTTTTTTGTGTCTATTTTTATCTATTTATCAAGCTGTTTGTCTACCTATGTATCTATCTTTCTGTCTATCTACCTACTATAATCTATTTTTCCATTTAGAAATATTAGTAAGTACTTGCAAGGCCTATCTAACAGCACGTTCGTTTCGAGTTTGTTGCTCTTTTCGGGAAACGTTTGGTATGGTTGCTGTCTGGTTCCTTGCGATGTCTTGGAATTTTACAGAATGTGTTTATTGCACCAGCTTAGAATAGAATCTCCTTTATTTTGTTTAGGCTGGATTTTCTATTCAGTGTGAGAAATTTTTCGGATGAACAAAGATTGCGTCTTACTTTTTAAATATACATTTAACTATCCTCCTGTCCATTCATTTATCTATCTCTCCATCATTATTCGCATATGTTTCTTTCACAAAATTTGCTCACACTATCCCAAAATTGACATTAAACTCATAACCCAGTTTAAAAAAATGAAGAATAACCTCCGTTCTAGAAAAAAAATGGGCAATGCACATCAAGTGAAAACGCAAAGCTTCTGCAGCTTTAAAACTTTTCTAGAAAACTTAAAACCTATAGGTATCGATCACAGTTAACGATTTGCTGAGATGTTGTAGCCGGCTTTTGTTAGATTGTTCGAAATGTTAGTTAAAAGAATATACTTAAAAATGTAAAAGGCAAGAGAACATAAACAGGAAGAGAACCTATGCAGAGGCACCCCGAAGGTTTAATGGTGTTAATTTTACAAAGAGGCTAGAATGATTTATGGTTAAGATGTTCCGCGTCTCTCTGCTCTACGAAAATTATACTGGTTCGAAAATTTTCATATTTTATTATCACAGTACATTTTGTCACTATCTTTACTCCCGTCTTTTCACAGTGAACTTTCATATTATATTAGATCGTACTGTAAAACTTTAACATTACGTGAGACCCATTTTCATCTGCCCTGTAGTGACTTGTTTGTTTCATCCGGCTAAAAACTCATTTGTGCCTTTCAAGCCCACACTAAATAATAACACGGGAGAGGCTTAGTAAGCGACCAAGAAGATGGCTCGTAAAAAGAACAGTAGCGGCGTCCCAGTTTTCAGAGGTGCTTTAGCTACTATTATAGCAAAGGAAGAGCATAAATTGCCCCTTATGTGTATTCATCGTCCACGGCTTTTGGGTTAAGTTTGATGATTGTGGTTATAAAACTCCTATTACTTGATCTGGAATAAATTAGTTTGGTAACTAGATCACTTTATGGCAGGATCCACCGCTGCAGACAGTGTTAAAGACGGCATGGCTCTGTCTTGTATTGGTTTTCCTCCTTATCTGAGAGATAGCACAGGCTTAGCGGTTACTTGAATTGTATACTTTTCTTACCTCCCGCCCCGTTCGTCTTTTATCTCAATGGTTATCATAACTATTACTGTATGGCGAGTAATATTAGTGTCGCCTAAAGAAGAATATCGTCCTAATTCAGGGTTAAATCAAACACATTTTCTGCTTAGTAAAGCCTGTTTTATCTAAATGTTATATTATCCTGCTCAACAAAGCCGATGGTTTTTTTTTTTTCAGTAATGCGTTGATTCATTTGATGCTTTAAAAAATGCAAAGCATTTCTGCAAGTCGACTGTTTGTAGAAGACTCCTAATTTTTTAAAACCAGTTTAACGCAAACACGCAACCAAAATGTGAAATAAGCATTTCCCTTTAGCGACAGCAAGGGCTAATTATTAAGACACTCCAAAGACAAGGTCATTGTTATACTTCACACAACATTAATTTTGTGCTAGTGCTTTACACCGTGCGCCTCTCAACCAGTTAGCTTACTGGCAATAACTTAATTTCTGTTTCTCCTATGTTTTCAGACTGCCGCCACCATAGCAGCCGGCGACCACTGGGGGGCTTGGTCTTCTTGGAGCGAGTGCTCGCGCACTTGTGATGGTGGCGCCACCTACCAGGAGAGGAAGTGCCTCAAAAGCTACTCAAGGTCAAGGTCAAGATTAGGCTGTAAAGGAGATCGTTTTAGATACAATACTTGTAATAATGAGGTAAGCTTAAGCAGGCGTCTCTGTACTTTTTGTGTTAGCGTTGAGGTTCAAGTTTTTTTGTTGTTGTAATGCTAAAGTAATGACCTGAAATCTAAATTTTCGGGTTAGATAATTATGTTTCGCTGTTTTTTATTGTCTTTGCGTTAATTCTAAAACAAGATCTATGAGAGACAGAGATGACGTCGTGTCATGTAGCGATTGTATCAAGTTTTAACACCACCCAATATTTCTGTGACAAAAATCCCTGCTCTAAATTGGGAACATTGTTTTCCAGGTCTGTCATGCAAACTGCAGATTTCTCTTAGATAGCTAGGTTGTTCAGACTACCTTGAAATTGTGAGCAATCGATACGCTTTCAATCTTAGTTTTACAGTCACCCAGTGTGTGCGTGTGTAAACATATATGTGTGAATACACACACATATATTCATTATAATACATCCCCAACTGCCAATGCAGTTCCGAGCTTGAGTACTTAGAAAATCAAATTTCATGATTGCATCTTGCCATTCGTCAATATGGGTTCCAATAAAAGTTTCATCGACAAGCATCAGAAGGAAGGAACTCCGCTAACTGCTGACTGCACAATGGAGATGATAGGCTTGCACTCTGTTTCCAAATACCTTTACCTTAAAGGTAAAAACCTATTTAAATTTATCAAGAGATGTAAGAAAAGTATTAGGAAAGAAGCATATCATTTTTTAAAATTCCGATTAAGAAAGTTCCAGTGTGGTCATTTTATGTGACAAATAAGACTCATGCCCACCGTTCTCGGGATTTGGTAACTGAAGATGGTTTGAACATAAAGGAACTTGCTCTCTCATATCGAATGGTTACAAAAGAGACATGGTTAAAGAAACTAACATGTCTTACAGTTCAGTTTGGACTGCTTTACACAATCATCCGAACGTGCCATTTTTTTGTTAGTTGGAGCCTTCGTTTGTTGACAGTCGTGAAAGCTGAAAGGATGTGGTGTTGTGGTTTATTGATAGAAAACAATATTTGACCGACTTATAACCGTAGATGACACTTGGCTGTACTTTCGATATAAAGAATACTGAAAAGAACGCGAATTGGTGGCAAAAATGAGCTTGCGGTACTGCTGAAGATTGATTACAGGCCCAACCAAGGGATTTTCATTTTCAAGGTATTTTCAAGGTCTACAGCGATGGGAATAGTATGCAGATCTGCATAGTGATGATGTTGAAAAATCAAAGTAATTGTATGGAACTGCGTTTTTCTATCTTAATTTCTTCATAGTCATGGAGAAACATTATTGATAACCCCACACATAATAGCATGCGCAATCGCAAATGTGTCCTCTGAAGATGCTAGTCTAAATATTTTGTGATGATTTGACTAACAAGGTTTGATATCAATGTAAACCTTGGAAGATGCATGTAGAGATGAGTTAGAATCATAATCACACCTAAACAGTTGTCAGTGACAATCTCACAAAAAATGACCTACATGACCTATAGGCCCTCGCGTCTCAGTCATCCGATGTGGACGCTTAGGCACCTTCTTGTATTCTTTACTGTAAGTTCAATCCACTGGCTTCTCTCTTGTGCAATGTTTTGTTAGTTTGTAGAGGTCCTTCAGGCTTTTCAGGGTGTGTAATGTTTCTGTTCGGGTGAGGTCGTTGTTTAGTATAACTGATAATGTAGTTTTTCACCTACCTCAGTATATGTGTTGAAAAAAAAAGTGTTCATTGTTTTATTTAGGGGAATATTTTTAATCTTTCCTTTGTCTACAGACCTTTAGCACACGCACCGTGTCTCACTGCGCGTACGTGAAAATCGGGAAAGCAGACTGAGGAAACTATAAAAATAATGAAACCAGTTTCTAAAAATAGACGCCACAGACGTTCGCGTCATACTCACGTGTTGCTGCTTAAAGTCTGTAATATCTCCCAAAAGGCGTCAGCAGCTGTCTGAGATATAGATGGAAAGTGGGCGCTCGTTCGATTTTTATGCAGGGATCTATTTTGTCTTTGTAATAAAGTTTGACTTTTTCGCCACAAACCCAAACGTTTTGGAGTTTTGCAAGTGCTGCAGTGGAAACTGTTTTCTCCCTCTGAGCTATTCGCTGTCCCCTATAGGTATACCTACATTTTATTGTACCTCTCCAGGTGGTCTCTTTTCGGTTCAGTGTGGTATATTCTGGTTTTTCTTCTTTTTTTAACATTGACAAAGAGCGTAAGTTTTTTTTCTTAGTTTTTTTACCTCTTTAACATCAATGTTTAGCGGTGTAATAAAAATCTTCGTCGTCGATGTACTAAATGTCCCCCACACAAAATATATTACCGGAAAAAAAATTTTATTGCCCATAAGTTTACAATTTTCCTATTGCGGTAAGTAGATTAAATAGCGATAAGCTGCAAAACTAGTTTAAGGAATGTAAAGTGGCCTTGCATTTTTCTGATGTTAGGTTGTCTCGAAATTTAGGCTGCAGTTATTAAAAGTAAATCAACAATCATTAGTTTGCGCAAACACATGTTGCGTCAGTAGGACCAAGTAAATACGAAAATTCTAAAATTTCAGAAGCAACATTAGTATTACTTATGAACTTGCAACATGTTAAAATGAAATTGGCATTTTTTCTATTGCAAGCGGTTTTACAGTCGGAGAGTTATTTTATGTATTAAATGTTGTCTTTTAACCGGATTGTAAATTTTAGCCTTTTTTAAACCAAAAATCGATACAATAATTGTAAAAAGAAATGTCTCTTTTGCTTCACTTAACTGTAACTTCCCTCAAGAGTTTTTTTTTTCAATATAGTTTAATGTAATCAATAAGCTGAAGTAAGCAGTACTTGTTTAAACTTTTGTTTTCCCTGGTGTAATCACCTGTCTTGCGTAGATTACAACTCATTTTTTGTGTTGCGCTTCGTTACATAGTGATTTTTTTTATTTACTTCTGATTTTAGCCTTGTGGGCCAGATGTTATAGATTTCCGCACACAGCAATGCTCGGCCTACAATAACGTGACATACGGCGGGAAGCTGTTCAACTGGCTGCCGTACACCGACCGCAGGAACCCTTGCACTTTGTATTGTATACCAGTAGGTACCCGCACTGTGGTGAGACTTGCACCGGAAGTTCTGGACGGGACGCGGTGCACCCCGAATTCCTACGACATGTGCATCAGCGGCAAGTGTTGGGTGAGTGGCTGTCGGTGAAGATCATGTTATTCTTCTTTTCTTTCTGAATTTAACTGCGTTTACAAAGAAATAGATTGTTGACTTTTGAGATTGCCTGTGTCTAAATCTATGATCACTACTGGCGCCGCGTCAAGTTGTATTGATTTCAATGAAATTGCAGACAAATCAAGGGAAGAGAGGTAGATGAAGGGACAGAGAGAAAAACACACAGATATAAAGACTGTCAGAAAGATAGAAAAAGATACAAACAGATCAATGAATAAGAGTAGAAGCGATAAGGAAGGGAGAATGAAATAGACAAAGCGACAAAGATTAAGGGGGAGGAGATAAAAAAA
>BMAT01001134.1:29864-51109 GCA_019649035.1 Elysia marginata | reverse complement strand
CTCTCTCCCTCTCTCTCTTTCTCTCTCTCGTTTTTTTACGAACAACAAATTTCTTAGTTCGATTTTGCAAATAGGATGTAAACTAGTTTAAAACTTCACCCTGGGTTCCAAAAGAGTGGGAAAGGCGCTTAAGTAAAATTGTATAATCTTCTGTGTGAAATGTGCCTGACAGAGACCTTGCCCTCGTCGCTTGCTTTCAAGAGGTTCGATGTAACACGGACAAAAGCAGTTTCTGTATTGTGCTTGCTTACTCTAAGAGTATATCTGTTGTTCCTCTTTCCACTACTCCTTCCTATCTGTGGAAGTCTCTATGCTTTTCTATTTGATCACTGTTCTTTTCTTTTCCCATTTCTGTCTGTATGGGGTTTACTTTTCATTGCCTATATTTTCATGTCTTTCTCGTCCTTTTTTCGCTCAATGATTTTGGCCACTTGTTCCTTGTGTGTCGCTGCTATGTCTCTGTCCTACGCTGGATACTTTTTTTCTCTCACTCTCTCTTTTTCTTCTCATTCGTTTTCTCATTCTTGGAATTTTTTATCATTTTGGAGGCCCCCAATGAAATTGATTGAATAAAATATGCGTGTCTCTCCCCCTCTCTCTATTTCTGTCTGTCTGTCTGTTTATCTGTCTTTGTCTGTTTGTATGTCTCTCTCTCTGTCTCTTTAAGAGGTAAAGAAGGACGACCACAAACTTAGATCCATCAACAGACAAAACGAAAGACACTAGAGCTCCACTGTTGTCTCGGCCTCCTAAGTTTCGATAGCTTTCTCCCTTTCTCTATATCTCTGTCTCTCTGTCTTTCTCTATCTCTCTGTATGTCTGTCTTTCCCTGTCTGTCTGCCTCTCTGTCTTTTTTTCTCTCTCTCTGCTAAAAATTTTGGAAAATTATGTACAATGCAAACGACTCATTGTGGTTCACACTTGACAATTGGCCTACATGTTAATTTAATGAACTTTTTGAGATTACTTCTCACAAGAACTAGATATTTAAGAATTCTTTTTTCTTCATATTATTTTAACATTTATGTAGCAGTCACATTCTATTTGTCAAGTCTCCGAAAACATATTCCATTATTCAGCTCGACCTACTAGTTTTACAAACAAACTTTGGCCAAAACTAGTTCTGCACAAAACCGACAAAAAACATGATTATTTGTGAAGCTTAATAATTATATTTCTTTATTTTGTGGTATTTTCCTGTCATCTAAAATGCTCCAAAATTCCGCGCTATCGACTGACACTTTCAACTGTAAACAAAGCCTGGGAGCTGAAGCAGCCCTGTTTACCATATCAAAAACATTCTCTCCGTGCTATGGTTAAGGCACACGTCCAAGAAGCTCGTTTGTTTAATGCGCCTCGGGTGGTTTGTTTTCTAGTTTGATTTTTGTCTTTTTTTTCTGTAAATATTTAAAAGCAGTTTCCTTTGATATCGATGGAAACATTTTATTATCTTTTTAACAGAGCGTTGAGTTGCAACATCCGTTTTCTCGAAATTTATGTTCTTTTTTTTTTGAAATGATGACGGAATTTTAAAGAGATATTTACACAAAAAATCTGTGTTGCCCCCCCCCCTCTCTCTCTCTCTCTCTCTCTCTCTCTCTCTCTCTCTCTCTCCCTCTCTCTCTCCCTCTCTCTCTCTGTCTCTCTCCCTTTCTCTGTCCCTCTCTTATTCTATCTCTATAGGTTTGCATGTTTGTCTCTATCCGTCTATCAGTTTCTCTCTCTCACTCTCTCTCTCTCTCTCTCTTTCTCTCTTTTTCTTTTTCTCTCTCTCTTTCTTTCTCTTTCTGTCTGTCTGTCTGTCTGTCTGTCTGTCTGTCTGTCTGTCTCTCTCTCTCTGTCTCTCTCTCTCTCGAACGCGCGCGCCTCAATCAATGTCCCCTTCTGGGTAATCATGTTTCACGTTTACACCTTGTTGATGTTTATAAAAATATCTATTGGCAGTCCGCAATATACGAACAGAACGTTCTGTAATTCTGATTAACATTTTTTTGTTTTTTTCTCGCAATATGGGTAGGGCAAAAGCCGAGATGCTGATGAGCTTGGATGTTTTCTCTACTTTTATCAATGTTAGCTGTGACTGTGCATTAACCCTTGCTTTCTCTCCTCCATCTTACAGACCGTAGGCTGCGATCATCAGCTTGACTCGTCTCTCAAACTGGACCTTTGCTCTGTGTGCGGGGGAAATAACTCCTGCCTTAACAACGGCACCAGGGGACGCTATCACTGGATCGAGATTGGGATGTCGCCGTGTTCTGCATCCTGCGGTGCCGGTGAGAAGCAATAAGTCAACGCTTGGCTAAACTCGGCTTAGTTATAATAACAACAAATTATACTGGATGATTACTTTCACTTTTTAAAACCTATTTTTGGAGATTCTTTGTACAAAATTTAACATAAAAGGGGTATTTTATTTCTTATCACCGTTCTTTTTATTGACACTCGACATTGAGAAATCTATATAAATTATGATAAATGCAAGATTTCTCTTACAAAAATCTTCGGGACACTTGGGAAGAAAATAAGTCTAAACATGAAATCGCATGAATTGAAATAATACAAAGTTGTTACATGAGATCTCTACTCGCGAACAATTTTGACAGTACAGAGGCTTTTACAAACCTATCTCGGCTTTCGTGGATGTGAATCTTTGGCTAGTTGTTCATCAGTAAGAACTTGGTCTAATGCCACAAATGAAAGGTGAGAGATCCTCTATATTACGTTATAAGACAGTGCGGTGTGAAGTAAGTTTCCCGGAGGCTGCAATATACATAACAAGGGACATAAATCGTCGCCACCACCTCTCAAGGCAAGAACCATAGGTGTACGTGTAAATATCGTAACCCGCGATGGGTAATGGCTGTTTTTGTAATGTACGTGCCAGTTTATTCCTGTGTAAGTATTCGTCAAGCTGAGCAGGCTGCTGAGAACGCTGCTACAATCTAAGGGAGGAACATCGCTGTCTCTTGCAAAAAGTAAGGAAAGTTTTGTCCTGTTTCTATCGGTGGTGAGACGCTAGTGAGCTAGCTCTGGGAATTCCGCTAGTAATACAATAATATTAAGAAAAAGCTATTAAACTTTTCTGACTACAAATAGGACTGTTTCTATGTCTTTACACACCCGCCTTTATAAATCTCTAGTTTTGTAGTTTTCTCGCCTTCAGTCTTTATCTACCTGTCAATCTTTGTATCTATCTCTTTTTCTTTTTGTTTTTATTTTTGTCTATCTGTATGTTACTCCCCAATTTTTCCTTCTAACATTGCTCTTCATTATAAATTGTGAGAAAGATGCCTTAACTGGGCAGAATTATCAAAGTGCAAATTAATTTCTATGGCGTGATTAACTAGTTTTTGTTATAAATTGTAGATCTAAGCTTCAGTACTTTTGTCAGTGGTTGAAGGTTCTCGTTTAGTCTTTCAAAGTAAAAAGAAATTTTTAAAATATAGAATTAACCCAGCCGAAACAAAATTAAGGTAATGGTATATTTTAATGAAACAGCTATATGCCCATCTCTCATTATGAGAGAATCGTAGCATGTGCATATTGCTAGATGACCAGCCTGCCTTGCGGTGTCTTATATTGGAAATAAGATAAGAGCGGAAAGGATCGTTCCTGTTGGCAAACTCCCTCTTTAAATTCGATTGCTTGAGGGGGCAAGAATGATAATGTTTTGCTCTATTCACATTCCCAATAATTCGAAAACTTTACAAAACAGCCTCAATGTTTTGGATCTGAAAACAAATGCATAATCTGTTATCGATAAAGCCTTGCTGGTGCTCTCACCCAAATTTAAAGGTAGGGATAATTAGAATACACTGGATAAAAAAAAACCTTAAGCAGAAAAAAACGAATCTCCGTTTCTCCGTATCACAAATGTGAAATAAATAGACTTCATTTGATTTTCAATGCAAAAAATGTTAAGTTTATCAATAACTTTTATCTTCATTATTTGCTTCCTGATGGATTCAGTTTTAATAAAGCAAAGGGTTACCTGCGACGTTTTGTTCTGTAAAATTGATGCTTTTACATTGCGTGCAATAATAATAAATAAATAAATTTCGTTGATTTCATGTTTATAGATTTAAAATACATTTTATATGAACTATGTGTGCTTCTTACGGACTAAAAAAAACCATTGATTAATCCTAAAATTTACACCAGCTTCTTTTCGCCTCAAAGTTAATAGCAGGGAGTCATTTATGTTATTTGCTATCTTGTAGACTATTGAAATAAGTTTCATGGCTGCAAATAAAATAACTGTTACCGTTGCAGCTGCCATTTAGTCGTGAAAGTTTTTTTTTTTTACAATCATTATATATGATGCAGGCAGTAGTCTTCTCATGAGAACCTATAGAAAAAAGTGCAAATTGTTAGGCTTGTATTAAAATATTTTTCCTTTTTTATATGGTATGAACATATCAATGCCAGATGTGTGTATGAGACAAGTAATGGTATGCTTTTTAACTCACCTCCGTCGTACTATATCGAAAAATAATATGTATAAATCTGTTCTTTCCTTGCATAACGTTTTAAAAAACAAACTTAAATCGTTCTAGACTCAAAAGTTTTGTTCATCCAACCTGAGCAACTAGAGATTTTCGGAAGGAAATGAAAATGCGACCTTGCCATAAAAAAATTAATATTTGAGTTGTTTCAGCGGTTGTTTCCGTGTTTCATACAAATAGATCAAGCTACTGGATACGCTTTTATCTTGTTTCGGAGAAGAAAGATAAATAGTTTTCGTGTTCCTCATAGGACATGGGAAATTCAATACATCGGTATTTAGAATTGTGGGATGCTCTAAATAACTGTGTTAAAGGATGCGTGTCTCCCTGTGATTTTCGCCTCGATAAACATAAAAAATTCAAAGAAATTCAATCCTAAATGATCCAGTTTAATCTGTTGAGCATGATAGAATTTTCAATCGGATCTTGGCAGCAGTAAAATGGTGTTATAACTGTTGTAAATTTCAAATGTAAAGAAAACATCTACGAAACCTTTTCCCCCGATAATTCTCTCTCTCTATCTCTCTCTGCCCCTCTCTGTCCCTCTCTCTTTCTCTCTCTCTTTCTTTCTTTGTCTCTCTCTCTCTCTCTTTGAGTCTCTCTCTCTTTAACTCTATCTCCATCGCTCTCTCTGTTTTTCTGTCTGTGTGTCTTTCGCTCTCTGTCTCTCTTTTCTTCTTCTTTCATCTTCTTTTCCCGTCTTGTCAGTCCTCAATTATTTTTCAATTTGAAAGAAACAGGTGATAGCACTTTCTCGTATGTTCTTCGTCACAAATAATATGCCACAGATCAGTTATACTCCTTACAGCTTGTATATTTCAAAGTGGCTTTTATCACAAGCTCGTTTGTATTACTTCACAAATTGACGTTGTTATTTAATTGCACCAAGGAAGGGAATGTTTTCTGAAGCGTCTTGTGTTGCTTTAAGTGATCTTCTAAATCACAGATGGACATTGAAAAAAGAGCCAGCTCATCAGTCGTCAGTGCATGTTTTTTTTCTTCTCCACACTGCACATGTCTGCAGGTATTCAGAAGTACCGGTATAGGTGTCGAGACAGACTGACAGGAAACCAGATCCCTGACAACCGCTGTGTCCAATTGCCGAAACCAAACGGAAGAGAGAAGACGTGTTTCCGGAGGCAATGCCCGCCAGTGTAAGTGCAGAATGTTACTTGTGTTGATGTGTGTGTGTGTGTGTTCGGTTGTTTTTTTTTCTGAACCAAAATGTGTCTAACATCAACAAATAACTTACCACACAGTGCCATCAGCCTGGGCCCCATTGTTGTCTATTGATTACCCACCGTTCTTGAGAGACATAACATTGATAAGATCGCTTACGGTGATGTTAAATAAACAAAAATTGCAAAGAGCACATACTTCGTATTATAATTACTTCATACTTATACTTTTTGTAGAATCAAAAGTCTTTTACCTTTGTCTAGTAAGCGTCCCGTAGTTCTTAACGGCAGGTTTGGGTTCAAAGTCAAATCTGTTCATACACCTTTTTCTTTTTCGTCTTTTTCATCGCCTCATAAACAGATTTAAAATCGTTATTGTCTATCTGGCTATCTATATTTTTTCTTTTTACTAGCTCCTCGTATATTGCTAGAGAGCTTTAGATCGCCCCATGATGTACTCCTAGGTAGGACTTAAAACCTGTTTTTAAAGCTTTCTTTCTTACTGGATTTGAAAACTCATGTGTCTGCACGTTTACTTTTTCAGGAGATTGAAAAAGAGAAGTAACGATGAGTAAGTCGTTGGTTTTTATTTACTTTAAATGCGTTTGTTAAAAGGTGAGCACGTGAGATGAGCAAGTTTACCCCAGGTACGATTTGACAGGTGGAAATCACCAGATCGTACTGGCAAATGATTGCAACCTTGCACATTGCGGCCTGGAGTATGCCCCATTGTTTATTGGTCCTCTGGTCTAGACCACGTGCATAATGGGGCTAAGGTTGATCTCGTTATCTACACGTCAACTGTTAATTTTTTTCTGTGTTCATTTTCTTATTTTTAATGGTCTATACCGTTGTAAATCTTAATTCCTTTTTTTTTAAAACATGCTTTTCCTTTACATTTAAAATAATTTTTTTTTAAAGACCCGAATAATTCTTTGGCAGAAAGTTGAACCTTTTTTCTGTACACAGAGACAGCTTTTCAAAATACCCAGCATAATTAAGTATTCCTTTTTTTCTGATTAGAAAATTATATCATTTAATGCCAATAAAACTACGCATTTCACCGTTGAAAATGTTGGTTCCGTTCTGGAATGAAGTATTCAAAAAACCATCACTTGTTTTGATCAGAGTGCTAATCTATGGGCAGCATGATTGTGCTCTTCAGGGAAAAATTGTGTTGCCTGGTCCTGCATGGTTCTCTGGGGTAGCATCATTCTAGGAGGGTTCCTGAGTTTTATTTTATTTCTTGCATTTTGGTTGATATTTGTATCGAAAAGCTTATACATGAATGAAAACCGTTTGACGTTGAGCACAATTTCAAAATATTATTTTCCCTTTGAAGTGCGCCCTAAAACAAGAAATATAATTGATTGTTATTAAGAAAATCACATAGCAAAATAGGTATAAAAACGGAATGTTTATATCTGTTTCATGCATGTTATACAAATCCTAAACTTTCAAAACTTTGCATGTGGGAAATGTAGAAATGCAAGTTTTAAAAAATGAGCCAATAGAAAATGATTAAATTTATAGGAGTTCTACTACAACATTCATAATTTCAGTTCGGAATATCAGACATATTTCAACTTGCTATTGATGCTATTGTTTCTTTCACGCTAGTTATGAGAATAATTATGCCATTTGACCGAAATAAATTGTGAAAAGATCGCTCAGACGAAAACAAGAGAATCCTATTTACTGTTAGTTGATCTTAAAAGACAACAACTTCATGAATTTATAATTAAGAAATGTTGACAATTTGCATTCATTGTGCAAAAATTGTTACATGCTTTTTTCCTTGATATTATGTGTTTTATATAAGTAATATTTTTAGTACAAAGCAGGCTAGAGCAAAGAAGATTAAAGGTCGTGGCAAACATTAGCCAAAAGGCCTAAAAAATGGTTTGACCGATCTATATTAACCAAGAAATTTACTATCAAATAATCTAGAACTTTGTACGAAACAAATTACGCTAAAGTAATATAAATGTTACACCTGGTGCGGGTAAGTTTTAAGAATCCTGAGTTTCAGCGTGTTTCCTTTTCTCGCCTGAGGTAAAATTATGCACACCCAGTAGGACTAAGTTGTTATGAGGTTCACTTTACAGTTTTACCCAGCAGTATTCCTTTTAATGTCCACTCATACTTATCAGGTGGAAATTATTTTTTTATATAGTTGGTCTCATATTCTAGAAATTTATTTTCTTGAGGGTTTTGTCTAAAAAAGATAAAAGATAATAACAGTAGTAGTAGTACATATAATGTAATAATAATAATAATAATTATAATGGTAACAATGATAATAGTAATAGCGATGCATAATATTGGTACGGTACATAGATTTACGTAATGAGTTTTAGAAAAATACATAATTATATATAAATTTAGCTAAGGTTAAGAATATTGCTACAAATTCAGATTTTCGTTATTTTAAAAAAGCAAAAGAAGACAATATATGAAACACAGATTTTAAAAGTAAACGTCTTTAGATTTGTTTTAAGAGAACCAAAACATGCTAGACATATACAAATCAGTTAAAATAACATATTGTACTTACGTAGCGGCTAGTCTAGCTAGACAAGAGCTTGATGCGCAAAATAAAAAAAATTAGTTTACACTCACACGTTTACACACACACACGACACATTCGCACTGCATTAAAAACCCAAATACCGGTACACGTTTGTCCTAAATCAGAAGTTAATCAAAGACTTTTTTTTTAATTTGGAGAGAGACACTTTTTTCACGACGCACTACCTGCGATAGATTAATCCATACATTAGGGTCCAAGTGAGAGAATGATCTACAGTCATTACTGGTAGGCCCTATTAGTTCTTGGAACATTTCAAATAGTTTTTTTTTGGTAGACCATCGCAAACTTCAAACTGTTTCATACTTTTTTAAGTTCACAAAGATAAGGGGGCCGGGGGAGGGGGGCTGGCTTCAAGACAACGAAGCGCAAGTACAGAAGTTTTTAATCTCATTTGTTTTTCTATGGGGAACCAATTAAGTCTTTTCAGGAATTGAGAAAAATTTTCTTTTTTCTTATATTTCAAATATGAGTCTTGCTGCATGATTTTGTAGTACCTGGAGTCATCTGAGCTTTGTATGAAGAATGCCAAACAGCAAGGAGTTATTATAATTCAGTTCATAAAACATAAGGGGTATTATTAAATTTCTTTAAGCCCCCTGTTATATTAACGGCCTGATGGTCACTGTTATCTTCAGGTCAATTATTAGAGATCGATTTAATTAACTCATCTTACTTTCCATGCTAAGACTTGTGTCTAAAAATGTGACACAGGGAAGCCAGTCGTCGTTTACTGCCCATCATTGAACTTTCTGTCTTTTCCTTTTTTAATATTAATTTGTTCTATTTCGTCAAATTTTCATGTAGTAATAATTTCTTCAGTTTCATTACTGATGGTCTGAACTTAACTCACAGACATGTCAGAGTGGAATAATGGTACATCATCTACATATTGATAGTAAGAAAAAAAGTTGTTTTTTTTTTAAACTTCTGAGAGCAGACCAATATTCGAAATAAAAAGAGCTTGACCAAGCACAGACCCATGGGGTACTTTATACGGAGTAATGTTTTTGAATCTTTAATTTTACAACTACGATTTGTTTTAGCTCATACAAGTATGACCAAAACCATCATATGATAATGCGAGATATTTTGAAAGTTGCTTCAAGTCGGTTTAAAGGTATTTCATGGTCACTGGTGTCAAACGCTGCAGACAGAGCCAATAGGTTTAAACTTGAAACAGAATCATTGTCTATAACTGAAAGAGGACCATTTACTACTCTAAATCGTGCAGTTTCAATACAATGATCTGGATTACACGCTCTGACTGGAATTTTTTTCAGGCCATTCTTCTTATTGTGATAAACCAGATGTTTGACAACAACTTGTTTCTAAATTTAAACAGGAAAGTTAGGTAAGGTCTGTTTTTTTTAGAATTTCAGGATCTAAATAATTTTTTCTTTAACAAAGGTTTGACAAGAACAACAAAGAAAATCTCTGGTTCAACACCGGTACATAAAGATGCATTTATAATATCAGCTATGCACAGCAAGAATTGTTCTTGGGGTAACTGATACATACTACTCTCGTTCAAGTGTTGTCGTTTTTTAAACTTTATAACATATTTTAAAAATGAAAATTGTAATCTTTTTTAAGAGAATCCTAATAATGTCAGTCATAATTTATGTTAACCATTTAAAGGGTAAAAAATGCTTGCTTCGTTCAACAAAGCAATTGTTTTAATAAAAAATAATCCAACTGACTTTCAACTTCTTTTGGACTTGTGGCAAAACTTTTGAAAAACGTAGGTAAAATGTTATGTTATTCACGAAATCTTTAGTCAATGGGCTGTGTGAGCCTTTTTGCTTAGTTTTGATGGAGACTCCTACACCTTACTCTCTTTTAAGATGATCTATTACTTCGAATTTTTCATTTTTTTGAGTATTTTGATTCCAGTGGGTATTATAAAAAATTTATTGATTTCCTCTACCTTCATTTAAATGGATCAATGCATGGTGTTGAACATGACAGCATAATTTATTGCACGATGCTAGCTAAGTCGGGGATGTATAGTAGGCCTAGTGCGTAAAAATTGTGTTTGTGTTCCCAATGATTGGTTTGTATCAAAGAATTTTAAATAAATGGATAAGTTAAGTAAGAACCTTTTTGTTAGGATAATTTTTTTCTCAAATGTGTTCTTCCAGTTTTCTAACCCATTCAAATAAATGGATAAGTTAAGAACCTTTCGTTAGAACAATGCTTTTCTCAACTGTGTTCTTCTGGTTTTCTAGCCGAATAAACACTACTGCTCCCACATATTCTCCCTCACAACTCTTGCCTTGTTTGCGCTGGTAGTCTTCATAACCAAAAAGTTTTTAAAAAGTTCCAGTAAGTTAAGCGTGAACTTAAAGCATGCTTTCGTGAAGGTATGCTTTTTGAGTGTCTGAAATGCACTTTTTATACCCATCGTTTGAAAAACGTCAAAACTCTAAAAAAAAATCATATGTGGTCGTGTGTGGCCTGTTCATTCAACATGTTTCTTATCTCGCAGGTGGAAAATCTTCCCTTGGCAAGACTGCAGCGTTAGTTGCGGCGGTGGCAGCGCTAAGCGAGCCGTGAGATGCATGGACACATTGAGAGACGGGCGGCAGCAGTGGTTACATGACAGTTTCTGTCCCCACCCCAAACCGAAAACTACACGCCGCTGCAACCCTCATATTTGTCCCCGCTGGTACGCCGGTGCCTGGTCGCCGGTGAGTGAGTGAAGGCGATATGGCTGTGGTGGTTGAGGAAATTTACAGGGAATGTTGTTGTTGTTGCTGCTGTTGTTTTGATTTCTTCAAAAAATGTTCACATCCACCTCGAAGTCTAATAGACATTCCATCTCAATCGCAGTATATTGGGTTACGGTGACATGTTTTCGAGGAAGTTAGAGAAAAAGATGAAAAAGAAAGAAATCTATAATATCTTGTTGTAAAAATGTATTCCTCAGTGTAAAAAGAATGTGGCAAATATTAGTCTAGTCATATGAAGAGAAATTGTGAATACGAGAGAGTAAAAGCTTTTCGGAGAGCGTTTATTACTGCGTGATTGTTATCATTATCAGTAGTAGTAGTAGTAGTAGTAGTAGTAGTAGTAGTAGTAGTAGTAGTAGTAGTAGTAGTAGTAGTAGTAAAAGTAGTAGTAGTGCTAGTAGTACTAGCAGCAGCAGCATCAGTAGTAGTAGTAGTAGTAGTAGTAGTAGTAGTAGTAGTAGTAGTAGTAGCAGTTGTTGTAGTAGTAGTAAACTGATCACAATTGCGCGAGTTTAGGTCATGAATGTAAGAATGGACTCAGCTTCAATTTAAAAGTTCTGTTGGTTGTTTTTTTTTGTCCTCGAAATCATATTGCAATTTTTTTTAACTTTCTGTCCGCCTAATTTTTTGTCAATGACTTTCCTCTTTACGCCTTCACATTATTTTTATTTTCTCCTACAAGTATGTTTCTCCTCCTCTTTATCGCTCTCTCTATCTTTCTCTTTCTCTCTCTCTATCTATCTTTCTTTCTCTCTCGCTCTGTCTACAATTCTGTTTGTACATGTCTGTCTGTCTCTTGCTCTCTCACCTTCTCTTATGGCCCAAAACCATGGTTTTCTGCTGCAAGATTAATATTGATAACATACATCTAGATCTAGATTCTATAGTAGGATTTCAATTAATACTAGTATTTGGATTTAAAACACCTAAATATAGATTGGTAACTGTTCTACTGCAACAATTTTTTAGAGCAGCCGAGAGATAGATAGATCTACTTGGCTCGCGGCTCCACGAGACATGACGTCAGAGTTCTCTCTGACATCCGCAAAAAACTCTCCGCAGTTGGCTCTCTCTGAGTTTATCAAGATCAATATTATGTTCATTAGCTTATCACTCGTTAAATAGTGTATAGAATCTATAGCAAAAGAAAAGAAGAAAAAAAAGAAAAAACATTTCTCCATGACTTAGCCGCAAAATGACAATATTTTTGTGCATGCCCTTAAAATGATGCATTACCCTACCTAACAACACAAAATTAGAGGGTTTAGCCATTTTCCGAACCCGCAGCGATTCGCGAAAAAATTCTCAATTTTTTAAAATATATTGAATTATTTACAATTATTTTTATTATTATTATTATTATTATTATTATTATTATTATTATGATTATTATTATTATTATTATTGGCTTATAATGCGCCTATGATGCATAACTCGAGCTATGCTCTACGGCGCTACAATATACACAAAATGTTTTAAAAGTTTAATTTTGGATATAAATCATGATTGACAAAATTATCAGGTAACAACGGGTAAAATTTTGAAACATTAACAAATTAATACATTCGCACATGAATAAGTGTATAATAAAAATATAAAAATTTAATAATTTGTAGATGTAGACTGCATTTTAGTGTAAAACATTCATAGCCTTTAAGTGCACTGAAAGTTGTTGACAGTACAAAATTCTAAATCCAAATATAAACATCCTAAAGTATATAAACATATTGCACTGTGTCCAATACCAGTTCACAGAATGGTGTAGTGAGAATAGCTGATTGACAGAAAAAAAAATTTAAATGTAAACATACTCAACAGTCCTAAAAAGTTCTCTCTTGAGATTTCTCTTGAAAAAGACGATTAAGGCGCTTCTTTGGTGGACAGGACGAGTTCGTTCCATAACTTAGAACCAATGAATGAGAAAGCTCACTCTTCCTTATGTACCCTGGGTCTAGGCCGAACAAGATGTTTCTGTGATGATCTCCAGGCTCCAATGGGGCTGTAGAAGCAGATCAGATCAAATAGGTTAAGCGGTGCCTCGCTCTTAAAGCTTTTATGTAGGTATGGCACAGGATTTTGAATTCTACTCGTGCACTGGTGGGTAAGCAGTGCAGGCTAATAAGGGCTGGTGTGATGCGGGCAGCTTTGCTCTGAAGTTTCTGCAATCTCGAAAACTCCTTGTTTGGCAGACGATACAGAAGACTGTTGCAGGAATCAAGTCAGCTCGTGCTGAGGGAATTTATCTGAGTTCACTGTCCTTGTCGATAAACTCAAGAATTTTGCCGATGCTTCCAAGTTGATGAAATACTGTTTTGATTGCCTTATCGGATCATAAGTCAAGCCTTGATTCTTCATTTTGACATTTTTATTTCTGCACCACCCATGGACAGGCTGCAGGAAGAGATTTTCAGTCGCTGTTGGAGAAATTGTTTCTCAATAAATATTGGGTTTGGTAGTAAAGAAACTCTTCACAATGACACAATAACATCACAAGGCCTACTTCGCACTTTACAAAACTCCCATACATGTTATTTTTTTCATTAATTTACATGGAAACAGGAACATAACCGTAATTGGTTGTAAGCGTTTCATTTTCAGCTTTCTTCTCTATAGACAATTGAAAAAAAATATTCGCTATAAGTTTTGAGAATAAAATCTCCAAATGAATATACATCATTTAAAATATGATTGTATGTGTAGTTTTTCCCGTTTATTTTCAAAATATGTGCAGTCACATTACCTTGTCCAAAATTTTTTTTAGCCCACACACTCTTAAACCACCAAGTAACGTCGTTCTTTAAGATTTTTAGAATAAACAATTGGTTTTAGAGTCACGAAAACGATTAAAAACCAATTGTATTTTAAGTTCAGTTTGAAAACTCTGAACAAGGTGTGCATTTACATTTAGTGAGATAACCGTAGCGGAAAGGTTTACGACAATCATACACGCCTTTTATTCCAAATAACAGTACGTATGTTCTAACCAGGTTTTCATGCTTAATACACAGCAATTATTGTCTTTCGTATTCACTCTCAGCTTTTTTGCTGTGTCACAACGTTCAAACTTATTTTGTTCCGAAAGTAGATCTACTTTTGACATACTGTAACTGATTGTATTGCAACTTGTGTCATGAAGAATTATGGCCATGGCTTTGCAACATGACACGGGTAATTGATCTTATTTCGAAGGGTGCTTTTTGAAGCCTTATCTTCATGTCAGGCGCTGGATCCGATAAGTTTGTGATTTATGTTTCCTCGGCAATAAAAGTCCGTCTTATCTGCTAATCAGCATTTGAATACTCATTGTTCTTAAGCTCCTTTCCCACTCACATGGCATCGTTTGTTTCCGTTGGAAAGTTGCGTTTGTTTGGAGTTAACTGGGAGACTTTTCCAGCCTTTTTATCAGACTTCTACTCGTTCTCCTACTATCAAACTTTTTTTTCTCATTGAAGTAAAAACGTCTGTAGCCTTTCAAGCTCTCGGTAACTAAAACAAACCCCCAGGATTTTCAGATTATACCCGTTCTACAGGGTTACGGACATTCGTTTGTAGCCCTTGCAATTATTGTATTCCATAAGTTGATAACATGTGTTGAAGGGGTTTGTATGTGTGCGTGGGGGGGGTGTCTCCTGTAGCTCAATTTTGCAAAAACCGAGTAATCGTTTGAAACTTGATGTTTTGTTACCGCAATATTGTATCCTATAAATAGCGATGGTTTTATATTTGAAGGCGCATGCTAAATGGCTGATTAAATATTTAAAGATTTTTTTTATTTACATCCACAAAATCTCAAATAATTGTGTATTCCTTTCTTATGATAAATTGTTCAATATCATTTCCGATGACTACCGCCGCTTTGCTTGTAGAATATAAGTTTGTTTCGAGGAAGATAATTTTAGTTGATTATTTCAAGCTTGCCAAGGACCGGATAAAGTTTCAGAGCTTCGTGTAAGCATTGTTCAGAAATTGGGTTACCAATGTTAATGGAGCTACATTCAGATAAATCTTGATTGATTTTAATAGCAGCTACTGTGACTTTTGCACAAAACAGAAAATAATTTTCTAGGTTTACTGGCTCATTGAACTTCTGACTTATGAAAAAATGAAGTAGCATAGTAATTTATGTGTGCTATACGAAGCAATTAATACATGATGATGATGATGATGATGATGATGATGATGATGATGATGATGATGATGATGATGGTGGTGGTGGTGGTGGTGGTGGTGGTGGTGATGGTGATGGTGGTGGTGAAAATAAAGATGATGATAATATATATGATGACGATGGTGACGAGCAGGAATAGGAGGGGGGTGAAGATGATGATGATGATCATTGATGAGTTGGTAATGTTGATTGCGGTGATGGTGGTGACAATAATAATGATAAGGGCGGTTGAAATGATGATGGTGGTGGTGATGATTCTCTCCGCTCATCCCTACCTACAGTGCAGCGTGACGTGCGGTTGGGGTGAACAGAGCCGCGAGGTGGTATGCCGGCATCAAGGGGACACTTTCTGCGATGTGGATACCAAGCCTGTTGTCCGCAGGAATTGCACGACCCTCTTTCACAACTGTGATGAACATAGCAGTAAGTAGTAAAACCCCCTAAAACGGTTGTATTTTTCCTGTGGAGCCCAAAGCATTTTTACAATTGCCATACTTTTCTTAGAAGTTGCATTATAAATTCGAGACTGGACATTATGCCGACGTAACCTCGCGAGACTTTTATATCATTGTCTTCTTTTTTTACATCCCATTCGTTTCGTCAATTTTTTCATCTTTGACTGAGAGAAAATTTTCTAAAACTGCATACGAAATTGCAGAAGCAAATAATATCTTTTCCTTGCTTGAGGTTTCGGAACACAGATTTTTTAAATCATGATTTGATTTAAAAAGGACCGCACAATATTTACTGAGAGATAGTTAAAGTTGACTGAAATTACATACCAATTTCTAAATTGTAGTTGGTAGACTATACATTGGCCCGTGACATCTTTATCTCTCCAATACAAAAACCTTCAAATACCATGGTGCTATGAATCTCCTTCACTGAATTGTGATTCGTAGAAACATCCTTTTTAGAGACAAGGAACTTGCATATCTTGATACACTTGTTTCTGAAAAGAAGTTTCTTTTTTTAACAAAAAAAAAACATCTGAAAAGATAATCTGAATTATGCCATTCTCCTTTTTTTTTCCTTTGAAGGTTAAATGCTGTGTCGGTGAAGTTACGTATGACAATAAATAGTTGATTTGTTTTTCAAACTTGTATTTTAAAGATTCATCATTTAGACATTTGCAAATGTACACAAATTGACTTTTATATTATAATCTTTGCATAGCTAATCACTGCTTGACCAAGAACAATGAGTCAAAGTACATTATTGCTTCACGATCCCGGCAAAAATTTGTAAAATTGATCACTCAGGCTGCGCCGAAGATTTGAGAGATAGTTTTGATATACTCCTGTTGTCTTTACAAGCACTAATTAGATTATGATCAGACAAAGCGGGGTTTTTTTTTTGTTCTCCTCCGAAACAAAGGTTTATGAAACAAACAAACTACTTCAATTAACTTGATGAGGATATGAATAGAATGATATATTGAAATTGGTCTCGGAGACCTCTAGAGACATTGTGTGTACTCATGTATGCACGTGCGATTTCTGATGGATTGGTGTGAGCACATTATGTTCAAGGTATTGTAATTTTATTCCTGGAAGCAGTTTTTTTTTCATTTATGAAAAATATTTTTTTCCGAAAGATGCCTATTTCACGTTTGCTGATAAAAAAAATCGCAAATAAAAAAAAATCATGTATATAATTATGTAAAAAATGTTAAGCTTATTCTTTTTTCTTCCCTTCCTAGAACCTAGTAACAAAGCTGAACACGATGAGAAAGGTAAATTGGTGGTTTGATGTAGAAGATCAACCACTGTCAGCATGGCGCATTATCACCTTTGTTTTTTACTAACAATACTGAATCGCATTTTTTTTTGTGAATGTGTCAAGTAAATGGTTATTTATTAACAAATTCCTCACAGCAGCAGTTACACGTGGCATAAACATCTCTTATTTATTTCGCTCAGTGTATTCGTTCTTATGGAGAGTCCCAATGATGATTTTGATAATTGAGCTTTTAAAAAGTGTCATTTTTATCATTCGGAAAGCGTCGGTCTAATTCGAGCATACATATTAGGGATTGATGTAGGTCACAATAACCCTTTCAAAACAATATTTCACTGCTCCTAGTGCAGAGAGATAAGAAGCGCCACATTGTTTGCGTACTTTGGAATTTTGTTGTTGTGTTCCCCAGGTCGTCAGCAGCTGGCGTTAGGTACACGTACTGGCAGGTCAAACAAAAACCTCGTCATCAACGAAAACGATGTCCACAAGTACAAGAATGAGATGCTCTCTCCAAAGTAAGCCAAGCCAAGGGATTAAAGTACCGATACCAATATTTTTAACACAATCACAAGAACCAAATCAGATTGTAAAAATGCACTGTAAATGCGGATTCTTTTTTGTTGTTGTTATTTGTTTATCAACAACTATTGAAAATCAGTAATTTTAGCGTATGTTTTATTTGTCCTTAAAGATGATTCTGAATATTAGTTATTACACTTTTTGTTTTGCGGTTTTTTGTGTGTGTTTCAGACAGCCTCTATGACTTAATTTCAACCTCAAGGAAAGTCATCATCCGTTAGAAGTTCTAACTGCGAAGAAAACATTGGCTATCTGCCAATACAAAACTGTTTCTATATTTTATCAAGGAGTATAAGAAAGTGTGCAAACTCTGCATCATTACAGCAATCCCAATTTCTTGTTTCAAAGTTTGATGCACGCGGTTCACCCGAGAGCTTTTACTTTGACGGGTAATTGTTTTACTGTTATCGATTATGTTTAAACCATGTATTATTCGCCTAACTCCTAACTGTAGGTTTGTGGTGTCCAACTGGGGCAAGTGCAGCGCCACCTGTGGCAAGTCCTACAAGACCCGTTATGTCCGCTGCCAGGTGTTCCTTCCTCTGTTGGGCGACACTGTAGACATGGCAGACTCAGAGTGCTATGGTAAATACCAAGCATCAGGCAGTACTGTGATCTTTCAACTATTTCTTAAAGATTAGGAGCAGTTCTTACTTGGGGGGGGGGAGCCAAAGCTGTAGCTGAGGCATCTGCTGATGTTTTTCTTTGTGTGTGTCTGTCTGTTTTACACCTTTTTATCTTTAACTGTATTTAGTCTTATGATCAAAAGCAATGTCTCTTTATACAGTGTATTAATGCTAACAATTACCTATTTTGATAATTATAAAAACTTGGTGCCGTACAACGGAAAAGAGTGGGTCAAATTTTATATTTTAAAAAAATCTTTGGTGGAAGAAGACACATTATTAAAATAGTTTTGCTTGCTTCGTTTGTTGAATTCTGTAGATATTATATCTGGTCTAAATCTAAAATCTAGATTAAAAGTTTCATCTAGATATCAATTCAGATAATGTGGATTTACAGAGTATATCTGGATCTACAGTCTAGATTAGTCCTTGATCTAGGAAAGGTTTTGGGCAATATTTTTCTTCTTTTATTTGAGTCTCTAGTGTCATACGTTTTAGCATAAGGCCTAGACTCTACGTGTCAACTGAAAGTACCTTTTTCCCAAATAAAGACACGCTGTGCATTAAGAGTTTTATGAAAGGTTGCACCTGGTAAAAAATTCCTCTTTTTATTGATACATTCACAGAGAGTTATAAACCACCAGCGACTGAGCCATGCTCTGTGGAGCCATGTTACAAGAATTTTCGGTGGGAAAAACGTGGCATGACAGCTTGCAGTAGAAGCTGTCTAGGTGGCACTCAGGTCTGTCAACAATCAGATTGCTAAGGGCTTTTTTACACTGTCTGTGCCATCTAATGTTAACTAATAGATGTTCATACCAATGCCAATCAATCTTTTTTCTGCTTTAATACCTGTACTAGAGAAAACTGAAGCAACATTCTTTGTTTAAAACAGTAGATGATACTAAATTTGTCATATGTAGTGTTGTCTGACTTCAAATCGCTGTGATGGCCTTGAACAATTGCAAAAACCCTTGGATCTTCTTGAAAAGCTTGGAAAGTTAGATAAATATAAACAGAGTTCTTTTCATAAATTTAGCCAAATGGTTTGCTGTGAGATGAATAAATTTTCAAAGGATAACGTTTTAAATATGATGGCTAGGTAATTCAATTCCAAAAGTTTGACTATTTCAGGAGACTCAGTTGGAGTGTGTGAACCAGGTAGACGGCAGTGTACACTCCCCTGACCACTGTCAGTTTGCTGAGTCGGTTGCTATAGAGAGGAGAATCTGCAACGATGTCCCATGCCCGCAAAGGTAGGCCCAGCAAGGATAATTATTTTGTACTTCTAGATTTTTTGTGTGGAAAACAGCAACACAAATCTACCAGGTGAAACCAGGGTATGAGGTTTTTTCACGCAGAAATAATTGTAAGCAAAGGTCCCAGTTGTATTCAAAGAAGGTACGAGTAGTCTTCTATCTCTCAGTAGGTCTTCTAATGAAGGAAATCCATTTCTGTTGTTTTAGACAGAAATACAATTTGTGTAATGAGAAAAGAGAGTTGAGAGTGATTCCAAGAAATAATTGCAGAATACTATTTGTAAATTTTTCATATGCACTCAACACAATCCAACCTTATTTGTTGATATCTCAATTACATGAAATTTACGTGTGTAAAAATATTATTGCGTAGGTTTCAAAATTTTTGCCTATAAGGCCACAATATGTTAGACTGACGTTTAGTCTATACATTAAGTCTGATGTTATTATAAAAACACAGGAACCCTTCATTTCTTATGATGAAACGCACTATAAAAAGGTGAAATGGTTTAGAAAGTGATACAAAGAACATTTCTTTTTAATGAATGTCAAAAAGACTAAAGGGCTCGTCGTCGATTGTAGAATAAAGAGGGGACCGAGGCTGCCACCCTTTATTGACAACGTGAAAGTAGAAATTGTAAACAATTACATATACCTTGGCATTATCATAGACAGTTCAATAACTTTAATTTCGCATGCTAAAAATATCATTAAGAAGATAAATACAAGACACACTTTTCGGAGGAATCATTAAGAAGATTAATCCACAACACCACTTTCGTAGGAATCATTAAAAGATCAATACACGACACCACTTTCGTAGGAATCATTAAGAAGATCAATACACAACACCACTTTCGGAGGAATCATTAAGAAGATCAATACACGACACCACTTTCGTAGGAATCATTAAGAAGATCAATGCACGACACCACTTTCGGAGGAATCATTAAGAAGATCAATACGCGACACCACTTTCGTAGGGATCATTGAGAATATTAATACAAGACACCGCTTTCGATAAAATTTAATACCCTTCACGTAGACAAAAGCTTATTGGTTTTTTTTTCTATCATAAAACAATGATCGAGAGCGGGTGATCACTCTTACCGTGACGGGTTGGGACGGCTACACGCAAAAAAGCAAATATTGGACACACTGATAAAACGAGCTTGGAAAATCCCAAGAAATACTGAAGTTTTTTACAGTTTTTATATAATTATCTTACATTGCCAGAAAAAGATGCTGTCCATTAAAAGTGGCCTATCCCATCTATTATTTAATGAAATTAGAAACTTCTCAAGAACCTTGAAACCTATGAAATGTAAGCGAGAACGGTATTGGATTAGTTACCGGTAGGGCCTAGCTTATATATTGATGTATATGTTGTAGTTACCGGTAGGGCCTAGCTTATATGCAGTTACCGGTAGGGCCTAGCTTATATATTTATGTGTATATTGTAGTTACCGGTAGGGCTTAGCTTATGTATTGATATTTTTATTGTAGTTACCGGTAGGGCCTAGCTTATTTTATATTGATGTGTATATTGTAGTTACCGGTAGGGCCTAGCTTATGTATTGATATGTTTATTGTAGTTACCGGTAGGGCCTAGGTTATTTTATATTGATGTATATATTGTAGTTACCGGTAGGGCCTAGGTTTTTTTATATTGATGTATATATTGTAGTTACTGATAGGGACTAGCTTATACATTGATGTGTATATTGTGTTATATCGTGTTTTCTCTGGGTTTTTTTATCAGTGGACTATAAATGTTTATTTTGTTGATGTAAATTGCTTTAAGCCAAACAAACGAACCTGTTAAGCACATTAAAAACCTTGAATGTTGAGTCTTAAGTACAGAA
>BMAT01001132.1:152520-163496 GCA_019649035.1 Elysia marginata | reverse complement strand
TATTATTATTATTATAAACAATATTGCTTGCTTATTGAGTTATTTTGGGGGGGCTTACCCCCGCCAATTATGTTCAAGTCACTGGTGGCTCGAACCCTGGACCTCTAGGTCCAAAAACCTCTGGACAACAACAAAGTACAATGTATTTCTGTCTCGGTTTTTTTTTTAATCATTCACCACTTCTGCCCTTTCTTCTTTTTTTTTTTCAAATTGACTTCTCCGTTATTAGCCCTGTTCTTTTTAATTCACCCAGTACTCCTTTTGTCTATTTTTAAATAAAGCACCAATATTAAACACCTTTTAAAAATACATGTCGTCTCGCTTAGTACCATATTAATTATAGAACTAAAAATTTATGGATGTTCCAAGGTTGATGGTAAAGGTGATTAAAAAAGTATCATTTAGAAGGAAAAAGGGATCAATGTGCTTTTCATAATGACTTTTTTATATTACAGTTCACATTGCAATGATATTGCTTATAGTAATCATATGAAATTATAGAGATAGGCCTGATAATGATTGTGATGATGTGCTACTGTTTTTTGTTGTTTTTTTTTTGTCGAAAATGACTGATTACGTTGGTAGGCCTACTTTCAGTTAGATTTCCTAACATCTTTTCCAAGTTATTTACCCTAGGCTCATAACAAACCACGCCTCTTTTTAACAAGGGACAAAGCTCTCTAATTCTGTGTATAAATACACTTGATCATAGAGTTACTTTTCCTTGGCTTTCCTCGGTAATTAGGTTCAAGTGTAACTTGAGTAAGTCAATCATTTGCAGTCTGTAGCAGTCCAATTTTGATTTACGTTTTGTACATTACATGTATTATTACTTTTATTTTTAATTTGAACTTATGCTGAAACTTTTCAGTCAACAAATCAAGACCCCCAGGTGCTTTGACTTTATCCAGATTCTGCTGTATTTTAAATAATCATCAGACTAAAAAGTGGTAAAAATCCAAGATACATGAAGATCTGTGCAGAAACCTATAAGTATAAAAGTTTTTGGTAATCCAATTTTTCAGTTAAAGAAAGAATTTGCCAATAAGAAAGCTATATCAAAGTTAAAAAAAACTGCAGTGCATTATGTTATTATATCCTTGCGCTGGTAGCTGTACAGCGTTGGGGCGCGTCCCCTGGGTGGCAGATAGAGGGAGGCCCTCCACAGGGTAGCATTGGATAGTGAGCCCGTAAGGGAATAAAAGAAAATGCCGTGGTCCCGCACAGCCTGGCCAGACCTAGGTCATAAGTCTTGAAAGACAGTAGGTCTAGGAGATAATGACTCCAAAATCAAATTCGGACTGGGAAGTTCGTGATGTCACTCTGTTCCGGCGCGGGACCTCTGGGCATGGTGGACCGGTCTGCTGAGGAACCACGGGGTGCCGGCTACCTCGGCACTTGAGGGGGGCTTAATTTAGTTGGGGGTGGGCCTCAGTGACCAGGACATGACGATCCTACGACCTACCTTTTGGCATATAAGATCTAAACACAGAGATAGTTTAGTACAGCCAGTTGTCGGAGGTGGCGGGGAATGAAAGCTCGGCTGAGTGATAGCTATGGCGGACTGACCTCCTGTGTGGCCTGGGGATTTGGCGGATACTTCGTGGAACAGGTGGGACCGAAAAGCCCTGCCTGGGGGACTAACACTGGGATAGGGAGGCTTTTCTTAGGGGAGGACCTCCGAGAAACAATCCAACCCACTGCTCTGTGGTAAGATTAAGAACAGTCAAGAGCTAAGGGAACCTACCCCTACAGAAAAAGTACATCGAAGCCGGATGACATCAACCTCCTGGGTGCAGAAAAATGGGATTTCAACGCACTACTCAAAATGATGTTTAGAAATACGGTTTATTCTCGTATTGGTGCTTCAACTGTGGATCCCCAGGCAGATGAAGTGCCCGGCTCTCTGCCTCGAAAGAGCCAACCCCAAGCTACTGGCGGAAATAATAATGAAAGAAATAAAATTGTGACAATTTTACAAGAAAAACAGCTAGACTTAATATGGAAAAAGATGGCAACAAACTATGGAGACTAATAGAAGCTTTGAGCGGATCAGAAGGGAAAGCGACCCAGATCGCTTTGGAAAAGGATGGAAATTTAGTGACTGGTAAGGCCACAGCAGACCTGCTCATCAAACAATATGCTGCAGTCAGCAACATTGAGGTTGACCCAGAGAAAAAGATCCAAATAAGGAGAAACACAAAAAACCTGAAGGAAACACCTACTGACCAAGAGAGAGACTTGATGAACAAAAATTTCACACAACATGAACTGGAAAGGGCAATGCAAGATCTCAAGCTTACAAAATCTCCAGGAGAGGATGGTGTAACAAACGAGATGATACAGCACCTCGGAAAGAACATGAAGAAAAAGCTGCTTCAACTCTACAATACAACCTGGACAACAGGAAATATACCTCAAATCTGGAAGGAAGCCATAATGATCCCTATCTACAAGCAAGGAAAAGACAAGAAGAAACCTGAGAGCTACCGACCAGTAATTCTTTTGAGCTGTTTAAAAAAACCATGGAAAGAATGGTGAACACAAGAATGACATGGTATCTTGAAAAGAATAACATCTTGGTAGAAGAACAGGCCGGGTTCCGAAGAGGCAGGTGCACAGAAGACCAGATCACCTTAATTGCTCAAGATATTGAAGATGGTTTCCAAGAAAAGAGACACACAGTGGTTATATGGATATATATGGCGAAAGCTTTCGACCGCGTATGGAGAGATGGTTTGTAATTCAAACTTAAGGACAATGGAATTAGTGGAAATATGTTCAAATGGACAGAGCAGTACCTCCAAAACCGCAAAGCAAGAGTAAGAAGTCTCAGCATTTAAAAAATAGAAGTTAGAACCCAAAACATGAAACATGGAGTACCACAAGGTGTTACCTTGTCCCCAACCCTCTTTTCTATGTTCATGGATGATATTCAGACCATACTTCCCAAGGGTGTCTATGGCGCAATGTACGCAGACGATATGGCCATATGGGCAACAGAGGAATACACTGGAACCGCACAGGCGCGCCTGCAACTGGAACTAATAGTAAATCCCTAAAAATGTGAACAAAAAAATGGCTGATGAAAATAAATCCTGAAAAAACCACCTTCACAACTTTCACATAATCAACCAAATCCCAAACAGTACGTCTTAAGATTGGAGAACACCAGCTGCGAGAAGAGCCATCTCCAACCTACCTTGGAGTAACTTTTGACAAAAGGTTAACTTGGAAGGCTCAAACTGACAAATGCCAAGAAAGGGGAATACTTCGTACAGGATTATTAAGGTGGCTTGCTGGAATCCAATAGGGAGCAGACATGAAGGTATTAAAAACAGTATACACTGGATATGTCCGCCCAGTTCTAGATACGGTTCATCAGCATGGAATACAACAGCTAAAAGCAATCAACAGAAGGTGGAAAAGGTTCAAAACCAAAGCCTCAGAATAATAACCGGAGGATTAAAATCAGCACTAATTCTGAAAATGGAAACAATCACTGGACTACAGTCTCTAGAGGAAAGAAGAGAGACAAAAATTCTGACACATCGCCAAAAGTACAAGGCAATGCCGAATCGCGTTTTAAACAGAAGGCTTAAAGACACAAACAAGGGAAGACTGAAGAGGAACAGCTTTTGTAAGTATTCCAGAATTCTGGAATCTAAGAACGAAGAACTTACAGGACTGGATTCACTGGAAACTGTATTACATTACAGCTCTGTTCCTCCATACGAGATGCATACACTTCCAAAGATTGTAAAAGAGATAGAGAATGCTAAGGTACAACTCTCAGAGCGAGAAATTATAGGTTTCACAAATAAACACCTAGACAAGAAATACCCAATCAAGGAATGGATAAGAATCTACACCGATGGTTCTGCCACTGATGCTGTGAGAAATGGAGGTGGTGGAGTTCATGCTACTCTACCAGATGGAACTACTCTAGAAAGTTCTTTCGCCTGCGGAATGAGGTGCACCAACTATAAGGCAGAAATAGAAGCCATCAAGGAAGCCCTAAACATGGCCAATAAGAAAATCTCCAAAACATCAAAAGTAGTAATACTCAGTGACGCCAGGTCGGTACTACAAACTTTAGAAAACACCATAGACACTGAGCTAGACACCGTAAGAAAAAAACTGCTGGACCTGATGGCCAGGGTAAGAGAACTCACCCTTCAGTGGATACCATGACACAGCAACACCAAGGGCAATGAAAAGGCAGACAATCTTGTCAAACTTGGCTCAGGATTGGAACAAGAAGGAACAACACTCACGTATCAAGAAGCAAAAACAATGATCAAGATGGCCGCAGGAGAAAGATGGAAAAAGAGCCATAAAGATTTTAACAAAAAAGATGACTTTTACAAACTCGGCAGAAAGGAACAAACATCCCTCTTTAGATTAAGAACTGGTCATAACACATTAGCAAAACACATGTTCAAAACTTTTAGAATAGGGGAATCAGAAATGTGCAAGTGCGGACTTTCTGCAGATACAACTGAACATATTCTCCAGGAATGCTTGCTGTATAAAGAAATCAGAGAAAAAATTTGGGAACCCACTGCAGAGCTTAACACCAAACTATTTGGCCCACTCATAGAACTAGAAAAAACAATTAACTTCCTTGAACTGACGGGTATACATCCTTAAAAAACTAAACATTTGGAGAACGCAAAGAAGAAGAAGATGCTATTATATTATTACCTTCCTTAGGTCAAATATAATATATGCAGGTACTCTGCTTAGACAAACGAAGCCTTTTGTGCATGTCACAGATACTTGACTGGCATAACTACATGTAGTTAAGTACCGGGTAGTATATATATTGTTTTTGTGTATAGATATACAAAGGTTATAATATTATGTATACATACATAGCAAATGCTATTCTCTAAAGAGCTGTGTGGAACTTGTTAATATGAGGGCAGGCTGATAATTAAGTTCCGTTGAATCATAACTTTTTAATTTTTCATACACACAAACCATAAACAAATTAAAGCTTCATATCTCTATTAGTTGACGTAGTCACTGCCGCGATCAACACACAGCCTCCAACGTTATCCTTTTAGTTAGCGCACGCCGTCAGCGAAGAATTCAGATGACTGTCTACGGCACAATCAGCAAACATCTGGGATAACTTCCTCATCATTGTCATAGTGATGGTTCTTCAGGTACTTCTTGAGTTGGGAAAACAAATAAAAGTCAGGGAGGGCAAGATCGGGGCTGTATGCAGGGTACGGTAGGGTCATAAGTTCCAGCTGCCTTAAGGCGTCTGAGTTTGGCAACTGGTGTGCGGGTGTGCACTGTCATGTTGCAGGATTGAAGACCTCCGAGTTTGAGAGCTCGGAGTGTTGAAATATATCACTTGGAGTTCACAGTTTGACCCTGCTCCAGAAATTCTATGTGGACCACTCCATGTCCCAGAGAAAGGTGAAAAAGACCTTCCTGACAGAGGTAACAACCTTGAACTTCCATGGGCTTGGAGACGTTTTGTGCCTTTACTCCATCAATTGGGCTTTACATTCTGGATCACAGTGGTGGACTCAGGCTTCAGCTCCAGTCAGAATGGGTTGCAGAAAGGCTTCTCCTGCTTCTAAGAGTTGAGTAGGCATCCACATGTCCTTTCTCTGAGCTTTCATCTGTACAGTGTCTTGAGACCCAACGGCAGTGTCTTGGGACCCAACGGGCACAGACTTTTTGGTAACCCGGTGCAGTTGTGACGATATGGTGCACTCATTCTTTCAAAATGCCTACTTCATCGGCAATTTTCCTCTTGTTTGACCCTTGGAATTTGCTCTAATCATGCACAGTCAACTTTCTCTTGATGAGCCTTGTCAGATGCGGATAGGGGCCTACCCAAATGCTTTCGATCAAGCAGAATTGTCTCTCTGGGGTCTTCCTCTTACAAAATTTTCACCCATTTGTGAACTGCAGTCTGAAATGCACATTTCACCATAAACTGTCTTCATTCTTGCATGGATTTTTGCAGCAGAACATCCCTCAGCTGCCAAAAGCTCGATAACAGAGCCCTGTTTGATGAAAAAGTCATTGGAAGTCCACATTGTCTCACACACATGACTTCCCCATCACTTGTTGGGCGTCATTACATTATGAGTACAAATGACGTCACACTTACTTGTTTTAGTTAAGCGTAGAAAAATGGTTTGAGAGTATGTATGAAATTTTAGGTCGATGTGACAAAAATTGAATGAGTTATTAGCAAATGGAACTTAATTATCAGCCTGCCCTCCCATTTTTGCATTAATACAATGTAATTAAAATGCCAGCACAATTTAGAAAACAAGGTTATTTGCATGTTGTTTTTCTTTCCTCCTCATTTCATAATAATTTACATTCTTAAATTTAGTTTAAACATACCGTACCCATATCATAAAGAAGCATTGCCGAAAAACATGAAAGGTTACAATGTTACATTCAGTCGATAAAACACTAACAAATTTCACCAGGTAACTTACAAGAAACATTTTGAATGATTCAAGAGAAAAAAAGACTGATATCAAGGCATGGCACAATTTAATTGCGAATATTTATTGTAATACAGCAGCACATTGTATGTAAAATGTTATTGTAAAAGAATGCCACCCAAAGATATCCTTACTTTAATATTGTAATAAATTTATATTTGTCTTATATTAATAATCTATTGTAAGTTTTATCAACCTGTATACATGCAAATTACAAATGAGACTTCAAACAAACAAAAAAACAAGGCACGAACGAATTTTACATTTTGTGATCGCTTAACAACCAAGTTGTAAAGAGCACAATTCTAAAAATAATGATTTGTTTTCTCTGATTGTTTCATATAATTTTATTTCTCTTGGGAAGCAATAACTGAGCAATTCTGATTACTAGCCTACCCAAAAAAAACGGAGAAGGAATAAATAAAACCAGCATTATTTCTTACAATAGCTTCTTCCCAAATTACATATATATAACTTTTGTTTTGAAGAAAAACAATTTTAGAGACATATGTCAATTTAATTATGCAATAACTATTCCTTCTTAAATTTAATGAGTATCAGTATTCTATTTTGTCTTCCCTTTTTTTCCAGTAAATCTGTAGCATTTTGTTATCACATGCGCTGAAAGATCAAACATATATTCTACCCAGTTATTTAGAATTCAGTAGCCATTAACTGTTCAGTGATAGTACATTGCTTCAACCCTTTATAATCTATTTGGAGGGTGATAAGTTTTTTTAGTATTTTTGGAAAATGGAAAAGTCTATTATGCAAAGTTATTACAACAAATTTTATGAGAATTAGGCTTCAATCAAATCTCAGGCCTGTCTCCAGTTTTACTGTTTTAGTAATATTTTAGTCATAAATCCTTCAAGAAAGTCAAAAAAAGTAATAGTATCATTGTGGTTACACAAAAAATGTCAAATTCCTAAATTGCTGAATCTTTTCAGAATTGGCACCGTTTTAATTAATACAGGTAACATTTAAGATTATAATCATAAAGTCTTAATAATGCGGGGTCACATTCTCTTCAGTCTCTTGTAAGATTATAATCATAAAGTATTAATAACGCGGGGTCACATTCTCTTCAGTCTCTTCAAGCATCATCTGTACCAGATCATCACTACAGCATTGGTCTTCTTGCAATCTTTGAGGCTGTTAGATGAAGAGAAACAATTGTTTAGATGAACTATGTCCATATTTTAGAGTGAGAACCCCATAATTTTGATCTCGAGGGAATGAACAAAAACTTTGAAATAGGGGGATTCAAATTATACTCAGTTGAAGAACAGGTTCATCAACTTAACAACTCCTCTATTCTATAATACCACTTTTGGTTCTCACATCTTCCTTGCGTATATGCTAAAACAAAACGATTCCTGGGGCCATAGTCACCTTTGTATGCGTTCTAGGATATTAACTTTGTGCAGTGAGTGTTCATCATAATACTTGTACTTTAATGCTTTGGAGGACAAAACTGCCAGAGATTAAAGGGAAAACCAGGTTGGCCTCAAAACAAACTTCGAATTAAGATACATGTAATTGAAATTTGAATTATAATATCAGAACTAACAAATCTAAATTTAAGGAGCATACAAAGCGACATGGTATAAGCTATATTTCTCTATGTGGCAAGGCGGTGGGTGCCGAAGCATCTATAAGAATAAGTCGAAGGTTTCAATCATACTATTACTAAGGGCAGACATTTAGGGCATTTCCACTAAAAAGCCTACATCTCTCCACTGCTAATTCATACCTTCAAAAGCTTTGATTAAAATCTACAGGAGTAATTCCAAAACCTCACACCAAGAGAATTCAAACTCAAAGCATCACACTTCAATTTCGAAGGTTTCCACGGGCTAGTGACTGAACATAGTTTGAATTCTAAGCAAGTTTTCTGATTATCTGGGTTCATATTATCTGGCCTCGACTACAAGTACACAAAATAGGCCTTTTAAATCAGTGTACTTGGCAACAGAGCTTATTCAGTTTAAAATACCATAATATTGAGTTAAAGGATAGGTCATTAGTTGACAAAGGAAAAAAATATTATTTCTTATGTAGTTGGGATCCTAAAACAGATTTGGGTTATCCATAACTCCGACTTATAAGAGTTTGACTGAAGTGGACTCCATTGTCACATGTATATAATATTTACATACACATTTTCAATAAAATTGAAAAACCAATTAACCATACACCACTGCATAAGTTTTGTGAAATGTCATTGCATTAAGTTAGCAAAGCATCTGGGCTACTCGAATGGGGTGGCAAATGTTTTTTAGACATCATGCCTTATAAGGCCTCTCAGGAGGAGGAAGCCCTTAGGGGTGGAAAGTCAGGATAGTCATCTAAAAATAAACACACTAAGTGACTATAGACTAACCTGCCCATTAGCTACTCCTTATCCGAGTGTCTCCTGCAAGACCCATATATTTAGGTCAGGAAACCCATGCTACCTATGGGTGTTATTGCCTCATACATTAACGTCAGCCATACGCAAGGTATCTAATGTTCATTATTCTATGCCCCTAGCTTTTTGCACATTTTCATTTCTAAAATTTGCACAAATTTTGCAACCAAGGCATGGTTGACATGATATGGTTATTCGGCAATCAAGACATTTCACCACATGGCTTTTACACCCACATGCACACTGAAATAGACTGTAATACCAACAGATTTTTTAAAAGAACACATTCATTGTTGTTACAAGGAGAAAACAAGAGAAAGATAAAATGAGAAGAAAAAAGAAGAAAAAGATTGGTTTGGTTGTTTAGATTTTAACGTCTCTTTTCAACTACAGCGTAACAAGATTATATCAGGGACGGCGCTTAGGACAATTGAATTTGAAAGTGTGCTGCCACACTTTGATCTAAGGAGCACTTGCATACACCACACCCAGTCACATTATTCTGACACCGAGCCGACCAGACTTAGCACTAAATCCATAATGCCAGACACTAGGCAGATCAGCTGCTAATACCAATTTTAAAGTCTTTAGTTTGACTCAGGCGGGGATCAAACCCACACCTCCCGATCTCTGAGCAAGTGTCTTACCGCTAGGCCACAGAGCCGGTCAGAAGAAGAAAAAGAAGAAAAGGGAGAAGGAGGGGGAGACGAAGAAGGAAGTGGGAAAGTGCAGAGAAGACACAACAACAAGGGAAAACACTTTCTTAGCTTGTAATTCCTTTTTTGGATCAACATCGCGCAATTTTAAAGGGGAGAACTTAATTTTTTCTCTTCTAAACAGAAAATCACAGAGCGATCAAATTTTGCAAAATTAATGTGGAAATCTGTGGCTGCAATTTTTGCAAAAAAATTTGCAGGCCTAGATTCAGACATTTCATGTCGGCTATGAACAAACAAAAATATTGTCTAAAGGCACTTTTCAGATTATATACTTGATTGTTGAACTTTTCAAAATGACTTTGTTATCTTTGCCATGCCATTGATAGATTCTCAAAGATTCAATAAATTTAGGCAATCTAATCCATTCATTTTACTATCAAAGTCTTTCTTTCACAAAATATTGTGTATACAAAGAGAATGTTATTTCTACTAGTATTACAGCAGCAACCCTGACTTTAAAGTCAGCCATAAATAATGCTATTATCTCCTGCATCAGCATGTTTTGAAAAGGTTATAAAGTCTAGACTAAAGGGCAATCTACTAGAATTCCCAATGTCTGAGATAGAATTAAGAGATGTAAGTGAACAAATCACTGTAGGCCTATACCTCGTGACACCTGTACAACAGTGCAGTGATCACCCAAAGATTACAATCGGCTTTTATAAAATGTTATCTTATTCTAGATCACATAAAAACATTTGTATAGAATGTTGACATGCAATGAAGAGACACTAGTCTAGCTACCTTGTAACTGTAATCCGCCACCTAAAAATTACTTTGTTCCAACTCCAATTTTGCTAATATAATCCATAACAAGCCCAACGGGAAAGTCCTTGACTATTTTTACAGCTGACAAAAGAAATAAGCGAAATTCAGCCTCTCTGCTGAGATATAACAATTTTACAAAGCAGTTTCTAATAGTGGAGAAACGTAGATCTAATTCAAATGCTCAAACTCAATTTTCACAAAAGCAGGATAGCTGGAGATGGAACAAAACAGTTCTCAGGTGAGGATTCCCTAAACAGGTAGTAAAAGGTATGCTTATAATGACAATAATTATCTAGACTTACAGAACCAATTCGCAATAAAGTTGGAACACATCTCAAATAGAATTTGGGATCTTGTCTGAAGTCATTGTTCTGGTCCTTCCAGCTGAATGAAAGAGAGAAAGGAAACAAAACAAAACCTATGAACTGCATGGCAACATTGTAAGCACATGTAGTAGACCTACTTAAAATATTTAAACTACATGTAGTTAAAATGTACCGACACAAACTGCAATCCTCTCAATGTCAGCACCTTTAAAGAAATTTACAGTGGAAATCTCATAACTCAAATTTCTAGGGAAGGAAAAAA
>BMAT01001132.1:71233-82072 GCA_019649035.1 Elysia marginata | reverse complement strand
TTATTAGGTGAGGTGAGCGAGTGTCGCCACAGAGAAGAGAGAACTTGAGATGGGGACCGATAGGAGAATCATTTACTGGGGTACATAAATAATGGGGGATCGCATTTGAAAAGACCTACTTGTGTCATTGTTATAAAGCAGTGTACCTTTTGCGCACGGTTTTGCGACGATATAATGTCACAAACTACTACTGACCGATATTTCAATGGGATCATGTTTTGGTAGGGGGTGTTGCCCTAGAGCCTTTGGGTGATAATTTTCCAGGTATCTAGGTTAGTAGTGTCTTCTAAAAGCAGGGGTTAGCACCTAGAGGTGATGGAAGATGCGCCCTTCTTTAATGAGACGTGCAATCTCTCTTTTGATAGTAGGAATTGCCCACAAAAGTACGTGACTGTTCGCATTATGATCATCGTTAAGGGTAATCGTAACTCTTAGAACCTTAGACTTGGAAGCATATTAATCTTAACGAACGTGTCACTTTTGCTCCAGTTAGGGGATTTGATCAAGTTTCAATCAATTGACTTTTGTCTTGAACCGTCGCCACTAAGTCTTGAAGGCGTGAGAAAAGTTCTAGGGAGATGCAAACTTGTCTTTTAATATTGGTGTCTGAGAAATTAAACTTCAGTCCGAGTAGAAGCAAAGGAAGCGACAACATCTTGCAAGCTCCTCTCCTACAACATATTGAAATCTTAAAGTTCTCATTTCAGACTCTGAGACAAAGTTTCGAGTTTATGTTTAGGCTCTAGTGAATAGTAAGTGAAGTGATGTGATATTACTGTGCGTAGGTGAAATAATTTCTCAGTGAGACGAAGTTTCTATTGATTAATAGTGTAATATAATTATTGTTGTATCCATATTATTAACTTGCGCGATAACTGCAAAATATGTCTAATCCAATTCGGTAAAGTCATTTAATCTCTCCAGAGTTTATAACTAAGACAAACACTGAAGTTAATTATTATTGTTTTCTTCAAGAGTTAAAGTATTTTAAACCAACGGTTTTAAATGTAAACTAATAAGTAATTGTTTTCTTCAAAGATTTAATTGTGGAATTGAGTAAAGAAACAGCTTTAATCATTAAACTGGCTTCTGTTAAAGCAACGGCTTGTTCTTTAAACCGTCTAATGCTAATTATTAGGATGTGGTAATACTGTTACTATTTTATTTTACTTCTCTTTCTAATATTTAGATTGAGCCTGTTAACCTGGGGCTTGGAGCCCAAATTCAAAGTGTTTTAAAGCATCAAAGCAAATTCAGGGCTTGGAGCCCGAATTCTAAGTTCCAGTAACTGAATACAGTAACTCAGGGCTGGGATCCCAATATAGGGAACATTATTAAAATTTTCAAGAAACTTAGGGCTTGGAGCCCATTTACATTGCAACTTAGTTGAAGATATCCAGCGCCAGTAATCAAGAACAATTATTAGTTAGCCAACATCGTGAGAGCAGATAATGATAGAAAAACCAACAAGTACCGGAAGTTTTGATCAAGTTCAAGAGAACCTAGGAACAATTTAATTAGTGAATTTTTGTACCTGAAGTTCTTATCAAGTTCAAGAGACCCTATGAACAATCTAATTAGTGGATTTATGTAATGTACAAGTGACATGATTGTGATGACTAAATTAGTAAGGTAAGGGTACCCTACCATTATAGATTATCGTTTGAGTAACTATTTTCTTTCCATTTCAGGTCTATGTACTTTAAATGAATATTTACTCATATATCTATATTTACTCTCATTCTATTGATATCATTAAGTACTACGTCCCTCTCCCAAGTGTCCCAATAAAATAAGAAATAACTGTGAAACTATAAAACCTGACTTGTTTGATGGTGTGTTATACAACCTGGTACGAATGTCAGATCATTTAACATTTTAATGTTTCAAACTGTGCTCGCAATACGTTAGCTTGCCTGCTCACTTTTTGACAAAGAGATAAGGAGACAGAAGGAAGGAAGCGCAGCAGAATGAAATGGGAAAAGGTGAGCAAAACTGGTGAGTTTCAGTTTCAGTTTCGTACGATATTTTTTCTGGAAAAAGTTAGGCACGGTTGACGCATTTCTTTGATCTCCCAAAGCAACGCCTGGCCTACCATAGAGAAACGAATTCGACCTTCTTGGTTTTTTTTTTGTTATTGTTGTTGGTTATTTTAAGCAGTGCCCACATGCACGACCCTACTTGTCTGTATGTATGGATGAGTGTGGAAGGTGTAGACCCAGGTGAACAAAGTTAGAGTCACGTAATAATTATAACCTAGGCTAGGGGTAATCTATGTTTGATCAGCGTTATAAAGAAGCAAACTGCTTTTCCGTGGGTGCATAATAATTTACCGGGCGGCAGATTATTTATTGAAGATCATCAGAGATATACGGCGAATCAGAGATGAACTTTTACCCGAGATACTCGTCACTGCGACTGACCGCGGAAAGTAGCGCCATGCCGTCCCTGGAAGTCTGACACCCCTGCCTCATTTTGCGTTAGAGAAAACAAGAGCGTATCCGCGTCTTCCGCCGTTTTCGCAAATTACACGCTAGCTTACCGTTCGCTCTGCAAATAGCGGGTTCACTAACCGCAATTTCGCAGCGGATTTCGGGAATACATGTATTTAGCTACCGGAATTTCGCGGATAACTGTGATCCCTGTCATTAAGCATTTTTCTCTCTCCATCATCCGATATAGCCTAGATTTCAAACTAAATCTACACTTGTTTAGCACTTCCTTCTGACCACCGTTTATCCTTTCTTTTTTTTTAAACAATACTCAGATATCGAGAGCTGCTGATCTACAATATTAATGTCCTGATGTATCTACAGACCGGTAGGCCTCAGCATATTTCCAGTTTCACTTTCATCATTCTTCATTGGTCAGTAGTGTTAGTAGTAATGGTGCTTGTAGTCGTAGAAGCAGTAGTAGCTAGCGACGATGCCCCCAATGTCCATAGACAAGAGTAGAGCGCTAGCGGTGGTAATTCTTTGCAAAAAGAAGCAGCAGCATTTACACCACGATTGTGGTAGTTGCAGAAGTAGAATTTACAGCAGCAGTGATGGTGGTGGGACTTATTTCCGTATTTTCTTGAAATATATAAATACATGAGTAAAATCCACCAGTATTCAGGAACGGGTCATTTTATCCTTTACAAAAAAATGGCCCATACGGAAAAGGGTTGCAGAATGAGAACGAGAAACGCATATGTATATTTATAAATTATGGCTCCCTATTTGTATGCGTGTTCTGATCTTGCGTTCCATGATTTCACTCAGAGGAAAAGAAAGATCTTCAAAGTACACGTGCGACCTTCGCCCATTTGCCCAGCTATAGAATTTTCATTCATTTTCGTATGACTGTTCCTTCCTGGAGAACACAGCAAACACCCCTCCCTCCACAAACACACACAAAGAAGGTGTGGGCTGAAAAGGCACTTGGAGACAGAGGTCGTAACCGCCTTGGTAGCCGGTCGGACAAACAGCGGTTTTGTTTTGCTGCAAGATAACAGAGCGCACACATCCATTCCCATCACTATTTAACTCAGACGCTTCACCCTTGTGGGTCATTAGAGACCCTTAGCACACGCACCGTGTCTCAATACGCGTGCGTGAAAATCGGGAAAGCAGATTGAGAAACTATAAAAATAATGAAACCGGTTTCTAAAAATAGACCCACAGACGTTCGCGTCATACTCACGCGTTGCTGCTTAAAGTCTGTATTAACTCATTATCCCACGCGGGCTTGGGGGAGGAAAACACTTTTTTCTGCCAGACGTGTCAAGGCCACCCCACAAGGCTCTCGATGTCTCCATACTGGATCTGATCAAACCACAGACGGATCCAACCTAGATTCTAGTAACTTCAGTCCCTTGCTTTTGGTGCAAGCCTACTTATCACCTAGCCCAACCGAAATTCAGCAGTAAAGGCAATGATGTGGGATTGGGGAAGGATTGAAAACGCGGTGAAGAAAACTAAAGATAGAGTAACTAGGCCCTTCATAATTTATTTCTATGCTAAAGCAACTATTAAAGTAAGAACTCAGAAGAGCAATTGAAGTTTTAGTCTCCTAAAAAAAGATACCGGTACGTAAGCCTACAACAAGAAAATGAAGTACGGTAGAACCGTTGCCTTCATGTTGTCGCGGGCTATTGGAAGAATCTGGTTTCACTAAAGAAGCCAAATATTGTCTTTGAATGACAACAAGTATTTAAAGAGATCTCTCGCAACTTACGACTAGACTAGGCCTTGCAATAATCTGTTTAGAACGGGCACTATTTCGTGGCATTGAGAGAATTTCCGGCAATCATACGGACATGTATAATTATCACTATTTATATTATAATATATATTTAAGTGACCTAGCTAAGCTTACACGGAATGCGGGGCAATAGTTTGTCGTCTCGAGTAACTAAGATCTGCTTGGCGTGTCTGCAACTTATCTACCTCGTGTGGTTATACAAGTATGAATTGGAAAGTTCCTGTTTCGTAGAAGCGTGAGAATTGTCCTACACTAATAGCTGATGAGAGATTTAGACCTCAGAGTCCTCAGTAGCTTTAGTTTCTAATAAGGTATTGTAACTCGTCATGAGTGTCTTTGCAATGTGACATGATTCACTCTTCAGGGATCTTGCTAACTCAAGGAAAGAAATTACCCCCCCCNNAAAAAAAAAAAAAAAATCGGGTGAATAGTGTGAATAAAAAGGGTGTCACTAAGCGACGGCACCAACTCCCGAGACCCTAGTGTACAGTGTATTAGGAGGCAAAACAGGACGAGAGAGCAGTAAAACTACAAAGCGCAACTATCTATATACGAATCAGAGCAATTTAAAAAAATCCTGTTATATCCGTAGACAAACGTCATAGTGCGAGCTGCGAAGACTTGACTGAACAGTTATGCGTAAACGGGTCACCATTTCTCGGAAATTAAACGAAACTGATCAACAAACTGGTTTCGGTTCTCTAGTAACTTCAGCTAATCGATACCGCGCGATGAGATGATTTCAAAAAACACAGCGAAACTAAATTCAGGAAACGTAAGCACTGACCTGGCACTAAGGCTAAGCCAATTCTAAATTTATAGCCCACCAAGGTTGGACTATTTTTTTTTACAAATCTACTAAAGATAATGCAATTAGTGTAAGTAAAGAATCTAAGAATGGGTTAACCTCCAATTATAAAGTACCCTTCGTTTCTTTTTGTCCTCATGTAACGCATGTTGTATTATTTACATAGGTTATCTTCTGCGCGTGTAATATTCTACCTTCAAGTTTCCTCTCAACGCCTTCTCTTTATTTTTTTTATCCCCTGTAACCATTTCATCCTCCTCTTTATCATAATCTCTCTCTTAAAATATCTCTCAGATCTGTCACTCCCCAAAATGAAAAATCAGTATGACTGAACAACAACAAAGCTATTCAGGGTTTTAAGAAATCAGCATGACCATGTACTGGTACTCACAAACTAACATTTTTAAAGATAGCGTATTTGCATTTCGTTTTTAATGTGGCGATCACAACTTAAATTATTTAAAACAGAGGGGAAAAAACGGTTAAAGGGCTACCGTGATCCACGTTATGATACAGTAAGCTTACCGTAAAGTATTGTATTACATGAAGATTAAACTTATAACGTTAAATTTATGAAAAAAAATTACAAAAACAGGGAAATTAACTCTTTGAAGTTTGGATCATTGGGTGGTAGTTGTAAAGCAGTAAAGAATCAGTATAAAGATAATACTGTTTTAATCTCTATGAATGGCGGGTCTGCTGTCTGTCCCTTTCTCTCCCACCTTCTTTTTTGGCCCTAAAGCATCATGAATTTCTACTGCAAGGTTAATTGTGATAATAGATCTATATTCTAAAGCAGGATTTTTAGTTTATACCCATATGTGGATTTAAAACAGCCGAGTGTAGATTAATTCTAAGTCAAAATTATCTAGAGCAGATGCGGAAGAAAGATCTTGCCTCGCGACTGAATGAGGCATGGTGTCAGAGCTCTCTCTGCAGTAGGGTCCAAGGTTTTATCTGGGTCATCATTTTATTCTTTAACTTCTCACTTGTTAATTTGCGTATATAGCACAAAAAAAAATTCAAATACAAACAAAATGTTTACATGATTTACCTTCAAAATAACCAGACTTTAGTGCATATCCATCGATTGATGCAATATAAATCCTACCTATCAACACAAAATTGAGGGGGTTTTGCAAATTTAAACTTTAAGCCACTTTCCAAACCCTTAGCTGTTGGAAAAAAAATTCATTTTTTTTTTAAAAGAAAGGGGTTCAAACCATTTGTTTGCTGGTGCTTCAGATGAGTTTTGTGTGAGTGGGTGTGCTGAAAAGATATGGCATCCTCCAGTCACAGATGACTTGGGATAGGGCACCTTTAAGGATTAGATGTGCATTTTTTGGCGTGTGGAGCCAACAGACCTGCCAATCCTCAAAATGGAAAATAAGTATGATTAAACTGATAAATCAGTATTCAGGGTTAAGTATCTGTATGAACATGTACCGGTTATCACAAACTCGGACACTTTTTTTTTTGTAAAATCACTAGCACTTCAATTTTAATGTGGCCATCCTAATTAAAATTGAAAAAAGAGAAACAAAAAATGTAAAAAAATACCAAAGTGCTACCATGAAGTATCTTGGTACACGTACTAATAACTTAATTTTTAGATTATAAAAAAGAAATGACAAAAACTGGGAAATTAACTCTTAGAAATTCGAGTCATTAAATGGTAGTTGCCAAGTAATAAAAAATTCAGTAATGTGTGATAAAAATCAGTATTTTCTTATACTTTGGCAAAAAATGAGTATACTGATTTAATAAATGGCAGGTCTGGCAAAGCACATGAGAACTTCAATAAATTTCTTATCCTCCTAACGACTAAACTTCACCACTCCCTAATAAGGGCTTGAATTAGGTGTTCAGAGGGACAAGCAAAAATTGAGGGCACCGAGGCAAAAGTTATTGATGATCTTTTGATGATTAAAATTAGTAAAAAATAAGTACACCACAGCGTTTGTATAAATAACAACACAGTTTATTCTTAGCTCTTTACAAAAGAATAGAGGGGTCCTTTGTATATTGAAAAATTATGTAAAAATTGAGTAATCATAAATAGAATTAGAATAAGACAAATACTAAGTTTCCTTATTGAATTTATTAACTCAGTCATATTAGACCTGAGTGAGTGATATTGAAGCCTAAAACTATGCAGGCCTACATTTAGCATGAATTCAAATATCTCTCTCTTCTCCCCAAACTCTCACAATCACAGCAGCATAATAGTTATGACTAGCATATCTCTGTTAGTAGCCCAGTATTGAAATTGTTTTTTATAGAGTTCATTAATATGGTACTCGCATCAAGTAAGCTACATGTATCAAATCTTGGCATTTAGTAAAAAATGCATTTAATTTCTTGCCATTTTTTGGTGCTTTGACCCAGATCCTTTCGGGGTTTTTTTTTGGCGGTAAAGTTGCTCTTGGTCAGTGTAGCGCTCTGTAGACCTATAACGTTAATTTTTGCATCCTCTTCCCCTGCCCACTATGTGTTGGCGACACTGCATCAATCAATAAAAGCGCTTGTGTGGGAATACATAGAAGACACTCAAGACAGTAGGCTTTAGATCTATGCATTACCCCTATCATTCACGACAACTCTTATTGCATTCGTTAAACTTAGCTCACCGCAAGTCTAGCAGACAGACGATCTGTCAAGGTCGGAGCAGGGGATAGGGCATGAGACACGACAAGAGACTGAACCCTATCTCAATCGAAGACCACATAATGTACGCTTACTGTACTTTGACTGCATTGATGGTCGGCACTGTCTTTGTTTGTCACCATAATTTTTGGTTTCCTGCACACAAGTCTCGCTGATTTGTTCATTATAGACAAGTTTTTGTAGTTTGTTTTGGGGACACCCTGCCAGGGTAGAATTACAGTAGTCCAATTTGTAATAGGGGTAACACAGCCGAAGCTCAGTTATCACCATAGACTAACCGCTCTGTGTATGTGTGTGTGCTTGCACATCCCTCTTACCATCCACAAGGTTGATTGACCTGCCGTGAATGTGAGGGGCTTGGCTGCGGGGATGCCCAAGTGAGAACAAGAGAGAGTTGGTCAAACAGAGCACAAAGCCAGTCGGTATAGACCAAGCCGTGTATACACAACAGGGACATTATTACACATAGGTGCTAATGCAATCGTACCTAGCTTAGGAACTGCAGAAGGGTAACTAAAACCTTGGGTAGGGGTGTGGGGAGGAACTCAGTCACATTTGGCTGTTTTGCTCTTCTCTAGTGATTGGAGCAGCCGGTCAAAGGCCGACTTATGGGTTGTCTTTCTAAAGTCTAAAACGGGGAGGATCTTTGGAAAAAAAATCAACCTGAGTAAAAATCTCACTTTAAAGCAGCTCGATTTATGCAATGTCAAGTTTAAAATGTTACTTAGTAGGATCAGAAAGATGTCAATGCTATATTTTAAGGCAGAGATGATAAGGCAGAAATGATAATTTCGATACCCAGCTGGATTTGACCAGGCATTCTGAAGAAATTTATTAGTTTTTTGTGCTGCTACTCAATCTGCTGTACTGAGTCGCAAAAGACGGTCATTTTTATGGACTGACCAAGCATCACAATTAACCAAAAAGCTTTCTTCATCATCATCATCATGTCTTGTCCTGCGCTGACTTTGTTATTAGAGTGACCTTCCTATTCTAATTCCTACTTCAACTGGGATCTTTAACGGTTTGTATGTATCAAAATGTGGATAGGACAATGGCAAATGACTGAGTTAGGTGAAATAAATGAGCATAACAATTAGCCTTGGATAAACCCAAGCTAGAAAAGCTGCACAAAGTTCAATACACTTTTCCTTAAGTTGACCTGATTAAGTTTAGCAAGATAAACCTTTTGAGTGATAAATGGCTGATGAAAGATTTACATCTCTGCTATAACTTGCTGACCTAATAAAATAAAATGATATTCATTTTTGATAGGCCTACCTTTGCAATTCAAAAAGGAAAGTTATCTTGAAGAATTTATTGTGATGTACACAGATTTTGCCGACTGCAAGTTTCAAATGAAATCCCATGCCAAAATTAAAATTTAACATAAGAACTGCATTAAATACTTATAAAAACTTACCGGAGGTGGTGGTTGAGCAGGAGCTGCCTGGCCAGGCTGCTCAGCTGTTGCAGGGCGGCTTCGGCCACGTCCACCCCGTCCTCGGGCTCTGCCCTGACCTGGTTCACTCATCTTATGTTCCCCTAACTGGTTAAAATCTGTCGGGGGAAAAAAGTTCACTTGTCTGAAGTAAGTTGTCACAACGGGGGTGTGGATAATTGCTGCCTAAACCAATACTTCTGATTTCAGAAAAGAATTGGGGTGGAAACAAATGAAAAAGTGGCAGAACTTGCACATACATGGATGATGCAGGCCTACTAGTTTGGGGTTCACTTTCAGGTACTGAGGTATGCTGACTGTCACACAGAATCTAGAACTTTCAATTTTAAAGTTCTAGATTAGATTTAGATCTAGTCTTTTTTAAAACAATTTGTAAATTTTCTAAAATGAAAGATCACTCATAAATGATTGACATGGCAGAAACTTTTTCACCGTAAAATTATCTTTAGAGAAGGTCCTAATTTGACTTTGAGCTCCCCTGCAAAACACCTTATGACTAGCTACACTGTTTCTCTATGTCTAATCTAGATCTATAGAGAGATAGAATAGATCTGATCTAGATTTGAAGAGTAAGAAGACTAGATCTTAGAGTTTAAGCCTCTAGCCTGGCACTTGCTTGAAAATTAAACAGATCTAGAAAGGTCAACGAGGTGCAGCAATCACAATATGAAATATCACTGAACAAGATCGCTCTTGGCTAAAAAGACGAAGTGCACAAGATTGCTCGGGACTAGATCTAGATGTAATGTAAGAAAGGATTATAAAGGACTCTCGATGTTTTGAACAGTCATAGAACCATGTGTTCGTATTATCATAAGATCACTTTATTTACGACTAGGCCTAGAACTACAGAGTGTACAAAAGATAAAACAAGAAAAATTATCGGTAGCACACTTTCACTTTTACACCCATTGGCCATTGTGTGGACAGTTTCGAACTCATCACGAAAAAGAAATCGGGCGATGAGGTTACATACAAAATATAAACGGAAATCGACTAACGGATAAACAAAAAGAAATAATCGGTATCGCCATAGAATCGGAAATGTTTGTAATTCGCTTCCGATTTTCCGGTCGTCTTTTCTCAGTTTTAGTTTTTGCTTTAATAAGTTTACTAGTTCTAAGCCTACTACTACTGGCTAACACAGAGTGCATTATTATTATAGTATTTATACATCTTACGAAGTGATGTTTTAAAATTAAAAAACCGAAGTAGGCCTATTCATTCAGTTCACTAATAACAAAGTTAAAGCTGGCAAAATCAATCTATTGTAAATTTCATGAGCAAGAAGTCATCAGAATGTTTTTTAAGTGTGCATCATCTGTGCGTTGCTATGGTTAACCAGCGTAACAATGTCCGTTTGTATGTTTGGCTAAACCTGACACCTAGTAATGCTGATTTTTACATTAGGAACGATATAGATGCGCTGAGCGGTATTCAATAAAAAATTTTACCAAACAGGCATCAAACATCGTAAAACCGGCTTTCTTTTAGCAGTTTACCGATCCGATTTATAGGCCTATGCGTTCTATCGATAACAGGTTTTTCCCGGTTGTTAGGTCTAAATTTGCTGATGAACGCATGTTAATGTAGCGAATTTTTAGTGACGCACAGACCTACCAACCTATATTTTGCTTCACAGTAATATTAGGATTTA
>BMAT01001132.1:21979-32294 GCA_019649035.1 Elysia marginata | reverse complement strand
GAAGAAGAAGAAGAAGAAGAAGAAGAAGAAGAAGAAGAAAACATTAAAAAATAGCGGAAAGAGTGGAGATAGAGAGAAGAGAAAAAGAAAGAGAGAGAGAAAGAGAGATGAAGAGAGAGAGATATGAAGAGAGAGAGATAGAGAGAGAGAGAGACATGGAGAGAGAGAAAGAGAGAGAGAGAACCAACAGCAGGTAAAAAAAAGAAACACACACAAACAAGAAAAACAAATAAAAAAAAACGGATATAGAGAGATTTAGAAAATAAAAGGAAAAACAAAGTTGGTGCAACATCAATAAAATTTATGCAAACGCTTCATAAATTTGAAATATTCATTTACTGCTTTCTTCCGGAGACTTTCAAAAGTGCTTTATCCCTTCTTTGGGCGGTCAGAATTGCGTGTAGTAGAACTAAAACTTTTTTTTTAATCTTGTAGAAGGGCTATTAAAAAATACCGTTTGACTGCTTCTACTACTAGTTTCTTTGTGCTCGTTTTGGTTTTGTTACAACTTATTGAAATAGTTAAGTGTGGCTTTGTTGCTCTCATTGTACATGTACATACTTAATGGCTGTCCTGTCTCATGAAGTCGATATTTTACTTATGGGAGTTCAAAAGACGGAGGTATTTTCGGAAGGCTGAGGTTACCATCGGGTGAAGACTTCAATGACCAAAGTACACAATTTTTACTGTGAATTTTTGCTCTATTGCACTAAGAGGCTAAAAAGATTGTCCCATCATGGCGAGGAGCCCACAGGCCTCCCGGAAAGATTCGTCGCACTTGCGCTCAGCGGTAAAAGTAACTCGCCATCCTTTTCGGTAGGACATGAATCTGTTTCCGGTTCACGGATGGTTGGAAGGGTTGCAAGCTTGTTTCTCTTCCCCCCTCCTCCTCCGCCATTTTCAACATTTCTCTGTCCGCGTGCCTTCCCGCTTGGGCTCCTGGCTTGGTTGGTTGGAGAACAGATGCCATCAGTAGTGTCTCTAGGAGAAAACGTCCAGTACCCCGAAATGCCGTTGGTCAATCCATGCCTTGACCGTAGTTGGACTTCTTTATAAAGCCAGACCTGTAATGACCAAACATGTTTAGCTATTTACTGATCTAATACTAAATGATTAACAGATTGATTTATGAACTACCCCGCTACAACTCGAAATACAAGACATGTAAACAAAATATTACAATATCTCTTACAGTTGCAGAGACAGAAAAAAAGCTATTAAACCAATATAAAAAAAGGCGCAAAGATAACACCATTGGACCAAAGGATCTCCATGGCGGGTGCATACAATTAGATGGCACAGAGTTAAAAGAGCAAGCAGTTTCTTATTACGTCAAAAACATTCCATTTCGATCAAGCTTCTTCCTAAAAAGACTAAGATCATAATATTTGGCTTTACCTGTAACTGAAATTATAGACATAACATACCATTTCGTCGTGAAAATTTGAAAAACCTATTTCACCATTAATAGAGGGATCAACTTGTGCCTTAACTGATCAAAATTTGGGGTAAAAAGAATAAAATTAAAGAGTGAAAAGCGGTTTATAATCTAATAATACGCTCCATGACCTCCCCGACCAGACATTACCAACCAAATTACCTTCTGACTCTGAGTACACATAGAAACAGCAACTATAGTGCATAAATCTAGCACACGGCCAAGAGTTTTTTTACTGCTCGAAGTCCGATATACTCATAAAATGCCTAAGTAAGATAAGGAAAAGCATGTACAGAACATGTCCCAAGGAATAAACGACGACCTTCCAAGCCACGGCTCGAGCTCCTAAACCTCTAGACCCGAAAGCCGAGAGTTGACCATTAGATCACGATGCTACACATGAAATTCTTCCTTTTTCTATCCTTGAAAAGTTATCCGTGCCATTGAACAGGTCTTACCATGATAACCACTAGAGCAAAGTAGACCAGGGCGGAGCACATGTAGGCGATGCCAGACCAGACATGCAGGGTAGCGGCGTAAATGTTGACAAACACCACAGATCCTATCAGCTTTGCCGCCGTCTCGGTGCTGGACGCCAGAGCAAATACTTTACCTGTCTCGTCATCAGATACGCTCTTGCTCAGGATAGACCTAGGATGGAACAACAGAATGAGAATAAATAGCGGTATGGGTAATCACCTTAAGGCTGTCTATCTCATATCTAAGAAATACCCTTTTTATGAATGAGAAAACAGTGCCGCTACTTCAAAGCTAAAAACATACATTCAACTCAATACTAAAATGAAATGTGCAAACTTCAAAATGTTTTTGAATGTCTTGAAACTTGCTGAGTATAACTATCCACCTCAAGAGTAATTAATTGCACATAATTATATCAAAGCTGGGTAAGCGTACTGGCTTAAAGTTAAAAAAAAACAAAAACAAAGAATGCGTCTTCAACCTGAAACATAGCAGGAAGTTTTATGTACCTCAATGCTGATGCGACAACGCCGGACAATGAACCGATGACCACAGAGACAAACACCATCCAGGTTTCTACACAGAATCCTGCCCACAGCGCCCTGTACGATCACAAGAAAAACAAGCCTGAAAAAACGTTATCTCATGTAGAATTATTCCACACGAAGAAATGTTCCGCGTCACATTAATAGAGACCTTAAGCACACGCACCGTGTCTAGCTACGCGTACGTAAAAATCGGGAAAGCAGATTGAGGAAACTATAAAAATAATGAAACCAGTTTCTAAAAATAGACCCACAGACGTTCCCGTCATACTCACGCGTTGCTGCTTAAAGTCTGTAAAGAGACCTTTAGCACACGCACCATGTCTCACTACGCGTACGTGAAAATCGGGAAAGCAGATCGAGGACACTATAAAAATAATGAAACCAGTTTCTAAAAATAGACCCACAGACGTTCCCGTCATACTCACGCGTTGCTGCTTAAAGTCTGTAAATGTAAATTATGCAAACCGTAGAGCATGAGAATTGTGTTTAGCTTGAGAGCGTTTTTGTTCTACCCTTTATGTAGGCCTGACACAGTTTCAAAAGGTTAATGTTATTTTGTTGCTTGGAGGGTTAACACATTCCTTTACAAGCTGAATAATTATCCCGTTCTATGAACGATGGAAAAATTACCATGACGTCTGAAATTTTGACAGGGCTTTAAAAAAAAAACTCAGGATGGAGTTTTTCATTTTTGCCCTATACATGTCGGTTTATACCCAAGTATCGGAAAAACAATTTTTTTTCCCGCTGCTGCACCCTCAATACGGTGTAAACAGTTTATGTAATCAGCAATAGATCTCTAGACTTTAGACCTATAGTTTCAGTTTGAAAATGCCTCGGAAGGGACGAATGTATCTTACACCTCGGACAGCAAGTGTAAGACACCAAAGACGCAGAATAAGAAAAAAACCTATAATCTCATATTCAAGCACAAGGTAAGAAAAGTAGCTTATTAAAATTAGCTGATTCACTAACAACATCCTTTTTTCAGGATATATATGTGCTAAGACAATTCATAACTAGTTATTTTATTTTCAGGTGATAAAAATGCGACCGTACATAAATTATGCCTTAATAAACTAATTAACTACCATTGACATTTTTCCAGTTCGTAAAATGAGTTTACCAGCTAGTTTATGAAAATACTTTTTCAACACAAAATTGCAAACTGTGTTAATCTCATTTTCCGTATCAGTTTTCCGTCTTTCAATCTTAGATCCAACTGACAATTAAATTCCACCTTACCTTTTTTCTTTTCAGCTACTTCTCTCTCTCTCTCTCTCTCTCTCCCTGATTATCTATCGATCTATTTACCTGTCTCCCTTCAAATTATTTTTTCCTAGATTTTATCCTTTCTTCAATCTATTAATCTGTCTGATAATGTAAGATATCACACCTTAATTTTCCATCCCTGCTTTCTTCTTTTTTCGCTCTTTCTTTCCTTTTCCCTCTCTACCCTCATCTCCTGTACTCTGTCATTCTCTGCTATCAGTTCAGCCAGGACTTTGCCGCGCAACACCCCTTCCCAGCTCCCTTTCTGTCTTTTGATATCTATCTACCAACCTCTTTTGCTTCCCTTCGTAATTCCTAGGCGCTGTATTGCCATAATTAAGTCCCCCTTCTCCCTTTTCTTTTTCTTCTTCAGCTCAATCTAGACCCAGAACCCAGATCTTGTGGTACCCTTTATACTACTCAAGGTAAAATCTCCATTCTCAGTTTTCTTCTTTTTTCCCTAAATCTAGACCTAGAATCTAAATTCAGTGGAGACTTTAATACCATTGAAGTTATCAGTCTAAAATCAGCAACTAAATGTAAACCTTAAACTACAGGTAATAAGAAACATAATGTGTCGTTTCTATCTGTCACGTTTCATTTGGGATCTAGAAATAAAACAAAGTTTTGAAAACCACTTTCATGATAAGCTTCTTTTATAAACTTTATACCTCATCAAAGTAAAACAAATTCATGACCAAAACTTTCATAAATTTGTAACGCGCATGATGCAAAACCGAACTCCGAAATTTTTCTTTGTTAAATAAATAATACCGTAAGTAATTTTCAGGTAATATTTTCACTCTAATAAATATTTTTTTTTACTTTTTTGTTTTTAATTCTAAAAATGCAGGGTTTCAAAAAATATTGAGCAAACTCCATTCTTCAAGACAATTTAAAACTTTGTGTCAAATTTGACATGTCTATAATGTGGTCAAGAAATGCTCGATTAGGTGGCCATCATTTTTTACCTACCTCAATAATTATTTTTTAATAAATCAATTAATGTTCTTTTATTTTAACAGAGACCAAAAAAGAGGTGACAGAATATACCCTTAAAATCATTTTGACTGCATCATAGTGAACTTTGACGTTCAGGATGACAGAGATGATTTCGACGAACTGATAAGTTAAAGATGTTGGGTGCGGCTCATAAGTAATGGTGAAGTCAATACTTAAAAAATAGTTTCTACATTTTTCAGTTAATAATTTTTTGCCGACATTTCTACTTCGGTAAAGCTGTCGTCTTAAAAGAGATCAAAGAATTTTGTTTTCATCATTATCATTATTATTGTTATTATTACTATTATTATTGTTATTATTATTTTTATTATTATCACCATTTGACATTGGTTTAGCCTGAAGCAAAGCCGTTGCGTTTACTTTAAACGCACCACCTCTCCGAGAGGTCGATAAATAACAATTTTGGGTACTCTAAAATAATGCTTGCTTTGTGAAAGGCATCAGCCATTAATATTGGTGTACCTACCTGACGAGTTTGCAGCCTAGACCAATGAAGATGATGCTGATGTCACTCATGTGGCAGAAGGTGGACAGGACCGGTAGAAAGAAGAGTAGACAGAGTCCCATAGTGGCGTAATCTACAGACAGCAGGTAGCCATAGCTGGATGCGTGCCACGACAGTGGAGGTTTCTGAAATCCCAGGGACAGACGGTATATCCTTTCATGAGGCACTACTACATATCAATTTTATAAAATAATGCTGCTGCTACGAGCATGCAGCTGCCATTACTACTACTACTACTACTACTACTACTACTACTACTACTACTACTACTACTACTACTACTACTACTTCTACTACTACGTAGCTAGTAGGACCACTGTTAATACAATTACATCTCCTATTGTATTTGCTACTAGACCCTTACAACATACCTGTACAAAGAGTACTGTGACATCCTGCTCTCCAACTTTACAGGTTTGATTGAGGAGCATGGCCAGAAAGGCAACAAGCACCAGAGTTCTTCTGCCTCCATCTCTAGGCTTGGTCATAACACGAATAGACTCCATCATCCCATGAAAACTGACAAGCAAAAAATCGCTCTTTTTACAGATGCTTTATATTTAGAATAGAACTCAGTATACTGTGTCAATATTCTTCTTTTTAAATACAAGTGTTCTTTCATTTATTGTATGTGTGCCAAAAGTAATATTAAAAGAAGACAAAATTTAACAGAAATTAATATATATATATAATTATGTGCGTGTGTTTTCCAGTGGCCAATACGGGAAGTGTCTATAGGTTTTATGCCAACACTTTTAGTGCGAAAGGAAAAAAAAAAGTAAGTGCTCATTTTAAGGCGTAAACCTTAACAGAGACTAAGGTATTGCGTTTAAACCTTAACATTGATTCAGACAACATTGCACAAAATCGGCATTTCTATCGTAACACTCTCATTTCATATGATGCAACATACCTTTAGGGAATCATGATATTTTGTTGGGTATACCAAACAAGCTCTCCAACACAGAGATAGGCGATTTCGATATTTCCTTTTATCTAATGTATCACTTGCACTGTTTTAATACTGTTGTTTATCCAAAACAACTTTCCTTATATTTTTAAAAGTCATGAAAATTAAATTAATATCAATACATACACAATGCTACAAAAAATTGCTTTCTGCTCAAATGGATTTTGTTTTAATATAGGCAATAAAGTGCCTTCATTTCACGTCCCATAAAACTACAGAGGAACAGCCTATTCTTCAGTGGGAAGTCAGTTTGCACTTTCCTTCTACGAACTCATCAAATTTTCCGCAAACTTTCTGGTACCATAAATGCTACATTCACGGCAAATAAATCAAAGGTGACATTTTACCCAATGCCTTACCCAAAACATAAAGTTAAAAAGGAACAAGTTAAATTTCCCTAATCATTTCTTACCTGAACAAATTGTGCTTGTTGTAGTCCGAGTCAAACCCCTCTTCACTAGGCATTTTATCATGGATGCTTTCCTCCATGCACAGGAACACTGTGAGAACTGAAGCCGCGTGGAACACCGCTACTGTAGTCAGAGTGGTGTGGAGGTTCGAAACATCTTGGAGGGCGCCCGCCAGGAGTGAGCCTAGATAGGGCAAAGGTCAAGCAGGTGAAATCAAGGACAGGGACGTTCAAAACGAGGTTGGGGAACGATCAAAGACAATATCAGTGCAAAGATGCAACTTCATGTGACTGGTGGTGTAATTTTAGACAGATCACGTTTGCTGTTGCAAAGGCAGTTCTAAGACTGTTCTGTAAGATACCGTTAATGAGGCCAAAAAAGGGAAAGACAAGGGAATGTACGCGAAAAGAAACAATGACTGAAGGAAACTAAGTCTGAAAAAAAATCTCATATTATAGTACGGAAGTGTTAGGCATGTATGTATTCACATGACGTTCCGACAATTTAGAAAACCATTGGATAAATAAAATGAGTTTTAAAATTCAGGGAAATTTTGCAATTGTTTCTGTTAATAATACCCATTGGGTTCTTTTAAAGGTATAAAAATAAAACAAACACATGGAGCTGATCGAGAGTTTTAAAGTTAAACTATGAAGTTCCGATGTATTAAAAGAGCCTCTGAAGAAAAGCCTACTCTTCCTTACGGCCCAAAAAGTTTTCAAAGCCTTGCCTATGTATCAGTTATGATTTCCCTATTCCTTTATATCATTCTACAACTTATATTAGATCATGGGCAACTTTGTCTCCCAACTCCCATATATTTGGGGGTCCCTTTTTATCTCTATTCATCATTCTCCCCTAATCAATGGTCTTGCTACATATTATTTTTCTCTTTTCTATTTTATTGACCTGCTCACTCTCTTACCAAAGAAAAGACCGAAGAAGTTCATAGCGAGCAGCTTGCCCAGTTTCCGTGTACGATCCTCCTGGAATGTTGTGTCTGTGACGTAACTGTTGACAGCCATGGTAATTACGGAACTCTTACCCAAGAGGCCCTGCCGGAAAACAACAATAATAACGGAACGACTGTAAACAGTTCTGCTTGGTGTAGTATCTAATCTGTAGAGTTGCATTAGCTTCTAGGCTCTCTTGAAGACAAAAGCTAATTTTTTACAAAGACTTTATTCAGATTTTACAAACTTTAATAAGCCCTCGTCAAACCAAAGAGGAACGAGCCTCATTTGAAGAAATGTTATATCTTCTCTCATCTAATTAAGACAGGTAATGCAGAAGATCTGGGCGAAGTAAAGATAGGTGATGGTGTGGTCAAGGGAATGAAACACGCTTCAAGCATTAAAAAGTACAATATCTTGTGAACGAGTAAAGCCTAATAAGCACAGGATCTAATCAAAACCCGTATTAAGAAAATAGCACAGTAGCAAAAAATTTAATAAAATAGGGTCCACACAAACGGAATCAATAACAACCTGCCAACTAATTACTGTTGGCGACCAATGTCCCTATAAAAATACTTGGGTACTTGAGTTTCAAAGATATTCCACGTCCTAAAAAACTATCAAAACTTGGGTAATTCATCTCAAGGGAATAGATTCTAAATAAAAGTATTGGTTACAACAGGGCCAAGTATAGCACTTAAGATAAACTTACCTGAAGAAGAGCCCCACACATGATGATCAGCAAAGTATGCTTCACAACAACCATTCCCAGTAAATATAGCAGCACAGCCAGAATGCTACCTAAACTCGGAAGCATCATAGGTAACTTTCTCCCCGTGCGGTCGCTCCAAGCCCCACAGAAAAGACCTAGAAATACTGCAGGGACGTTGATGAGAATACGGTAGATCATCAGGTAAGTGGCCGATCTGTTGATGTTGTAAAGAATTTCAGAATAAAACATCAGCGATAAAAACACTTAAATCCCAGGACTAATTAAAAATATTTTAAAATTTAAAACGTGAGAGTGTTTTTCCATCATTAAAATAAAAAAGACTAAAAGAACCCAGAAAACATAGAAACGCCCGCTATAGTTCACAAAAGTAAAAATTTTACTGTAGTAGCAGTAGTAATAGTAGTAGTAGTAGTAGTAGTAGTAGTAGTAGTAGTAGTAGTAGTAGTAGTGGTATTAGAAGTAGTTTTAGTGGTAGTAGTAGTAGTAGTGGTAGTATAGTAGTAGTAGTAGTAGTAGTAGTAGTAGTAGTAGTAGTAGTAGTAGTAGTAGTATTAGTACTAGCACTAATAATAATTATAGTAGTAGCAGCACCAGTAGCAGCAGCAGCAGCAGCAGTAGTAGTAGTAGTAGTAGTAGTAGTAGTAGTAGAAGAACAATAATAATACATTGTAATAATTATAATAATAATAATAATAATAATAACAATAATAGTAATAATAATAATAATAACAATAATAGTAATAATAATAATAATAATAATAATAATAATAATAATAATAATTATAATATCAACAACAAACACTAGTAGTAAGAATTGAAAACAGAATTATCATCATCATCATCATCATCATCATCATCTTTATGACCATCAAAAATTTGCAAAAAGCTGCTTTTAAAAGCTTCTATCAATAGGTTGTAGAACGTAGTGACAGATTGGGACTGCGGTAAGAAAAGGAGACGGGTTGCTGGCAGAAGGGGGTGGGAAGGAACGGGGGAAGGCTGAAAAGATTGGAAGAAGATGAAATAAAAAGAAATGTAAGGGAAAGGGAAAACACATTACAGTGTGAACGACACTCATTATCAAAAAAGCATGCCCATTGTAAGAATTATTCTTGCTTCTTGTAAAACCAAGAAAGCCAGACAAAATGCAACAAAACACCACATATGGGAATAACAGAGCAATCACAAATAAGCAGATCACAGAGACGAAGCGATGCAGACTTTTCTTTTAATTCAGGACAAAGGATAGAAGGATGCGTAACTTAAGAGGCGATGAATAAACATTGGTTCATTAGAATAAGAACTTGGAGCAAGTAGCGGGTTTCCCCAATGCTGAGATCTGAGAGAGGGATATGGGGGAACGACGTATAGTGTTGAGCTCTATGGAGATCTTTTCGATAAGCTCAGGTATCAGCTACGGTTGTGGGGGGTATGGATGGGAAAATGATAGCTCTTGGTCTTGTTACTTCTTCCAAAATCAATCCGATCCCTAACATTCATAAAACGTGCTGTCTAAAGACAGTTTTTGTCTTTGCGACTGCTTGTTTCAATAGCTGTCTACCAATCTTCCCACCTCTATCTGTGTATGAAATACATGTTTTCGTTTGTGCCCATCAACCACTTTACAATCTTTTGCAATTAAAGTGTCATTTTTCATTCGCACCACTCTTATGTCGATTTCTATTTCCTTGGAAATTATTCTTTAAAATCTACACCTTTGTAAAAACTAGCTGAGGAGCTCGTTCTACGAACGGGTCAGTGGACAGTACAAATTATTAGTCGCATTTGTTATCTGCAACATTATAAACCAAACCGTATAAGTATTTTAAATCGCATATGTATCGCCAGAAAAAATGAATTAGTGATCCCTTTGCATCTAGTAAAATATTTTCTATGTAACTGCAAGTTTTAACCACACAAACCTCATACTTAGAGTTTAACCGGGGAAAGAAAGAGGGGAATAAGCTCAGGAAAGGGAGC
>BMAT01001128.1:92028-103004 GCA_019649035.1 Elysia marginata | reverse complement strand
AATTTTAACAGCCCAGTTAAGAGAGCGCTGGAATGGAACCCGCAGGGCAAGAGAAAGAAGTCCTGGTTGTTTGGAACACGGAAACAAGGGAGGCAGGAGGCGGTAGTATAAAGATGAGAAAAATCGTGTAATGAAGTTAAGAAGCTGGCCCAAGACAGAGAAAGGCGAAGGATGTGGATGCTTGGCCGTCACTGAAAGTGGCATAGGCTGGCAGAGTCATTTAAGAAGAAGAAGAAGAAGATGATGATGATGGTGATGATGATGATGGTGATGATGGTGATGATGATGATGATGATGATGATGATGATGATGATGATGATAATTATGATGATAATTATGATTTTTATGTGATGAAAAATATTTATAAAACATTTGTGAATGACTTCAGTCCAGCAAAATGGCAAAGAAAGGTGAGAGAGATTTTGTAAGTAAAAATCTGCCTATGGTGTTCTCACTGTGCAGATGTCAGTTATCTCTCGGGCCTTTAATAAAAAAAAACCCAATGATTCAAAGTAGACAAAAAGAAAATTGTAAAAATTGAAATTATTATATCATCCAGTTCTTCATCTCTTAGCCAATTCACTGATTTTTCTAGTCCTCTTTGTTTCAATGAACAATGCCATTGGCAAATAATATCTGTAAATAGCTGGATCAAAATCCAACTTGGTGCGCATTGTTGAATGGCTCAATAATTTAGATTTGAAGATTTCGCCATTAAACATATCTGTCAAGTTCTTGTTGAAAGACTCGATAATTTACACATAAAGATCTAACGGTTGAACGAAAATCTTATGTCATTGTTGAAAGGCTCAATAATGTAAACTAAAAAATCTAGGTATAGCTCTTCAAAAAATCAGCGTTTCAACTTTTGCAGCGTTTGCTTTTACAACTAACAGTATATTTTTTAAGTTTAAGATTCGCTAGAATTACTCTCTCAACTGTGCTTTTCTCAAGCCATCTTTGTTAAAAGTTAAATTCCAGGCGCTTTTTGTAACAGGAAACAGGACCAATTTTCAGGGGGAGATAAGCAAGAGCTGGCGTGCAGTGTTGACAGACAGCGGATTGCGAGATGATTCCCCCTGGGGACGCTCCAGCTACTTATCACCGTGTGAGCATGTTCGGAACACCAGGGGAGAAATGTTTTACGCATAATTAAAAGCGGATCAAGTGAACGCGAACACAAAAACCAAAAGTAATTTTTTGAAATACAGATTACGCAAACAAAGATCACAATAAGGCGGTAAAACAGAGAGAGAGACAAGGACAAAAAGAGAGAACGCGAGAGAGAGAGAGAGAGAGAGAGAGAGAGAGGGAGAGAGGGAGAGAGAGAAAGAAGTGCACATTATCGTCACTATTAGGGTATTAAACAAATAAAGGGTATACCAAAGACGTTAAAACATATTAATATAAACAATAAATAAATACATAAATTATCGTGTAGTTACAGTTCCTTTTATCTACTTTAGGTTATTCGTTTCTAATTTGTGTGTTTATAACAAGTACATAAGGACACGCCTTTTTTATTTAGTTTGGTCAATCCTTGGCAAACTTGTCAAATAACGTGGCGATATCGCTTAAGAGATTATCTATCGAGATGGTCCTCCAGACAGAGCACTATCACGGCAGTCAGTGCAGCAGATTATCAATGCGAGGAGAACGTTTTACAAATGTCGAAATGAAAGAAGTCTTTCTACAGTTGATAGCCCTATCTTCAGCATCCCATGTTACTCTAATTGTTTCAGAAAGTAAAATCCAGACTAGAACTGAATACAAATGCAAATATAACCCATGAAGAGGGTGGGGTGGGGGGCGGTGAGAATTTGGAAAAATAATAATCAAATCAACTTTTTTTTGTGCGTAGCATGAAAAAATAAATAATGTACCTTTTCACTTGAAATGGCATCGAGTAAAATAAGACCTTAAACTATCTTGCAGAACTGGCAACTATGATTTTGCTGGGTTTGACTGAGATATAAAATGCCTTAAATGCTGTAGATTACCTAAAATGTTATATAGTATCATCCATTTTATAGACCGTAATAATCATGTAGCAGATTTTTTGGAAATAATATATGCAATTTGGGTCTTTTTTTGTTACCTCTTCTTCTTCGAACCTAAATATTAAATAGGAAAAATAAATGCAACAAAGAGAGCAAATGTAGAAAAAGACTAACTGAAAAAGAGAATCAAAAGGGAGAAGATAGATATATGTTTATATAAAGAGATAGATTGATAGATAGATAGATAGATAGATATTTAGAAAGACAGACAGATATAAAGAAAGAGGGTCAGATACACAAACTTGCAGGCAGATAGACATTAGAGGCATGCATAGAATAACAAAGACACAGTTCAATTGAGCTACAGACAACTCAGACACAGACACGCTACATGCGAGTACCTTTTTTTGTACATCGAATAAAGAGAAAAACTGTAATTATAGATAAGTAAACCAGAGATCGTCGTTCTTTATTTGTAGGTTTCTTTTACGTCTTATCCGTAGTCTTTTTCGCTCTTTACTTTGTAGCATCTTGAAACACGAACGCCTTGATCCGAAGGCCAAACATGAGCAGAAAAAAGCAACAAAAAACCCTGAAACAAAAAGTGAATCGAGGACCCAGACTATCGTGCAAATCACATTTCGCCTTGTTTCTAAACATGTAGGAACAATATAATGAGAGAACAAACCGCGACAGCAGTGCAGTAAAAAGCTTTTCCTCAGAGGCAACCCTTCGATTTCCCTTTGTTTGGCAGAAAGCGCCGCCGGTGTCGAATAACTGGTAGTGGCGAACAAAATGCCAGTTTAGCGTGAACGCTGCCATTTTTCTTAAGTTTTGGCCTGTTCATGTGCGTGCGACGCTACTGTTGTTCTCGGGGTGGGTGTGTGGGTACGCACAGTTCGGCACGGAGCGCTTCACCAGATGCGCGCGGTGTGGAGAACTCAGAGGAAAGAGTTGGCCAAAGAGATCGTTACTACGGCGTCTGTCATCGGCAAGCCTGCTGCCCGAGCCAGGGTGCCGAGAGATTGGGAGAGGGCGTGCGGTGTGGGACTTTTTCGGCCAGATCTCCCATCAAACTGTGGCTGGGTACGAATGGTGTTTTTAGGGTAGAGCTATACTAAACACGACCAGTATGCGGCAAAACGAATCAATAAAGTAAAGCAAAAATGAAATGTGGGGAAAATTACAATCCAATCACCCAAAGTTAGCTTTAAGCAGGTAGTGTTTTATCTCTCTTTAATCAATGTTTATCTTATTCCAATTATTCCTTTTTTTTTAAGACGGACTGGGCCCAGTGTAACTCTACCCTAAATCTACAATATCAACTGAACTCATGTATTGTAAGGGGCAGTTTCGTACTTCGCAGTCCAGTGTGTGTAGGGAATATTTTGTCACGTTGCCAATAGCAATAAACCTAAGTGAGGATATCATATTGAAGAAAATAACGGACTTCCGTACAATTAGAGAGTTTGAGGTTCTTTGACTTGGAGCTCATCAAAATATGTAATGGATAAGCCAGGCAAGGAGAGGACATCTGAATAGCCCGTGTATAGATATTTTATGATAGGAATCTTACCCCTTTGAAGTAGTTTTATAACAAAATGTTTTAGAATCGCAAGTGATCTTATCGTTTGAAGTCTCCTGTGGATATGTTGAAAAACGATTATTTATTCTCAGCAATCACAAAACACTGGAGCTGAGATGAAATTTCTCATTCTCGATATGGAAACAAACTTTCAAATTGACAACAATTGGCTTTACTGAGGGGAAAACTTATTAAGTCCCAGACCAGTTTTGAGCCTTTTATGGACACAAGTTCATTTATAATAGACACTTTCATTTGCTTTAAAACAAAATGGCCCAGAATTTGAAAAAGCCAGAGTTATTTGTCTGTGATAAAAGGAAAATCCCCAAAAGTCTAGAATTGTATTTGTACAGTGGAGCCAAAAAGTGAAAACTTTTCCTGCAAACAACAAATTATGGGGTAAAAATACTGGCATAAGTTTGAGCTAATCAAAATGTGCAAATGAAAAGCAAAATGCAGAGAAAAATAGATTTGAAAAAGGCGAAATCTGAATTTCGTTATTGGGTTGACCTTTATGCAACCAATTAAAGACATAAAATTGTTTTTAGAGATGTCCATAACCCAATATGTTAAAATTCTGAGTTTTGCCTGATTTTCCTACTTGTCCCACATACACATTTCACATAGTCCCTAGCAGTCAGGCACAGACAGACTATACAGTGAGCTACGAGAAACACTACATGTAATCTGACCTGTGTTGTGTCATAAAAGGCGCACAACTATCGTTAAGGCAAAAATGCGACTTATTGTACTAATTTCATCCTGGTCAGACAGGATGCAACAAAATAACATCAAATGTTCTAATAATCTATCTCGTTGATTTGTTTCTTGTTTTGATAAATGGTCACAATCGCAATCTGGCTTCGGCGCGTGAGGTTAGCGCTTCTGCTTGTCTGTCTGTCTCTCTTTGTCTCTCTCTCTCTCTTTGTCTTTGTCTCTCTCTCTCTTTGTCTTTGTTTCTCCTTTCCTTTATCTGTCTGTCTCTTTCGCTCTGTCTCTATGTGTGTGCGTCTCACTCTGTTTGACTGTCTGTTTGTCTATATGTCTGTCTTTCTATCTGTCTGTCTCTGTAGCTGTCTGTCTTTCTCTGTCTCTCTGTCTCTCTCGCTTTGTTCAATGCCATAATTATGCCAACTTGTCTACGCCCTTTGTGATGACAGATCTTCCTACCTCTAAAGAATCTGATATTATACTCTTTACGTATATGGCCACTCTTAAAAATAAGGTCCACTAAGCATAAATCCATAACATACCCATACTGTATACAGCGAGGCTTCAGTCTTTCTCTTTTTTGTAATCACAAGTCACTTTGTCTACAGCAGCACAGCTTATATTATATTGTCAGTAATTTTCTTTTTTTATGCAAAAGTAGGGGATTGACTCGCTGCAGAATTTTATTATAATCTTTATACATTAAATTTACATTCAGATATTCTCAGTTTAGTTATTTTAACTTAAGAACTTCTGAACAAGGTAAGATTAAAAAGAAATTACTGAACGAAAGGCAATGTTTGAAAAAGTTGATTTTTTCTTACAAAAGATTTAAAGAATTAAGTGGCAGAGATTCAATTAAGAATACATATAGTATCCAACTTTTGTCGTTTACAGTAAATAAGTTACCATTACTCAATATCAGCATAGCTAAAATGCTGGTTACATGTTTTACGGCATGAGAGAGAGATACTATTTTTTATTGCCTTATAGATACATGTATCCTTTAGCGATGATAAGTTAGAAAAAATCTTTTGGATTTGCATCGTTTGAACTGCTTGGACTGCTATAAAAGTATGAGGCAAATCACCGAATTCAAACGATACAATTTTGTTCACGCGAATTCTTCACACCACAAGATCTTGGAGAGATGATGCATAAACTAGATGCTTGTAGCCGGTATTGTCAATAAATCACCACAAATTCTAAACATATTTTTTGTTTCTATTACCCAGCAAGGTGTATCAGATCCGACCAAAATCCCATATCTGACCTGTAGGGTGAAAAAGCTGATACTAGGTCTAGTTATCAGATAAATCAGATTGAGTATCAAAAGATTTTATCTAAATAATTGCAACTGGCCATATTCAAGAGGCTATGTCTTCATGGAAAAGTTCCACTGTGACATCCATTTCCGGACGAAACGAAGGCATTAAGTCTAGAGATAAGCCCTTTTGTCTTTAGAAATTCATTTTCAGCATTGGAAAATCAATCAGAAAAATAAATACATTTATCGTTTACCTGTTGGCGTGTAGGTTGTAAAACATGGACTTTGAAATCTGTTGCCTGATAGAAAAGCCTCGTAATATCAGACATTGGTTCCCTTAGGCTCAAAGTAATTCATTACAAAAGCTGAATGGATATTTTACAGTTTTTTGTTTAGATTATGAGCTTTAATGAATTTTTATGCCCCCTTTTGCTCCTTTTTTATTTTAAACCTCGACAAAAAAACTTGTATTTTATGCAATATAATTATGTACATAGGCTCCAAAAGATACTAGATAGACACCTATCCCTTAAATTTGGGAGCCGTCGGGCGCGGCAGAGGGTCTCCTAACCACAGCTTTCCGTTCTTCTCTATCTTTAGATTTCCATTAGATGTTTCTCAGCTTAAGCCATGTCCATTCTCTGATGCTGTCTTCACAGCGTTTCTTCTGCCTCCCTCTCCTTCTGCTTCCATTTAAGGTACCCTGCATGATGGTCTTGGCAAGGCCAGATGAGCGAGTAGTGTGCCCATACCATTCAGTTTCCGTTGCCGAACGGTGCTCAGAAGGTCAACATGTGGTCCAATGGCATTTTCAGTTTTTCATCTCGCTTCTTCATTTTAATATTCTCTTTATATGAGATACCAAGTATTCTTCTGTAGCACCTCATTTCCATGGCTCTGATTGTTCTTTCAGTATCAGTTTTTAGTGTCCACGACTCACAGGCACTGAGAAAAATTGACACGACCAGGGAACGTAGCAGTCTAATCTTAGAGCTGAAGCAATGTTCTTATTGTCCCAGATGGATTTAAGTTCGGTCAGAGCAGCTGTAGTACGGTTTATTCTGGACAGTATTTCAGGCTTTGATCCCTCGTTGAAGATTATAGAGCCTAGATATTTGAATTTTGTAACATTTATTTGTCAATAACTTTCGCAAAATGCACAATAAAATATATGTTCCTGTTCTGGTGATAGGTCTGCCACCAATGCTAACTGTTCCGAAGTAGTCCTGCAGGGCATCAGTCATAACTCTGTCGAGGAAGATATTGAAGAGGGTTGGGGAGAGTAGGCAGCCTTGTCGCACCCCGACTGTTGTTCTGAACCCGTCTACAATATTGTTGTTACAAAAAACTCCACTTGCTGCTTTGTTGTACAAGTTCTCTATGAGACTGATTACGTTGAATAGTGAACGAAGTATTGAGAACAATCAAGGCACTATTAAATGAGTACAGTTTTTAGAGTTCAAACTTTCATGCCTAAAAGTGGTGGGTGCCAAAACTGCAATGAGTAGAGGCTTTTAATCACACCAAAGAAGAACATTTTCGACGACTTTTATTAACCACCAGCTTCAATCTACTTCTTATTTCATGGCTTGAATCTTTCATCAATTATAATTCTCTAGATTTAACCAGATAACGTTATTCTTTGACAATAATGAGTCTTGTTTTTGTTTTGTTTTATCTAGTATTTCGGTACCTCTGAAGTATACCTCTTTCTCGCCATGTTTAATTGTTATCACGATTGTTTGGAGTTCAAAGTCTACTGTTTTGGGTAAAGCTCCGTTAAAATGTACTTTCACGTTTCATTCTTGGAACGCCAGCTGTATTTTCACAACAAATGTCTACTGTTTGTTCCCGTACGTACGTATGAGTAGTTAAAATTCTTTTGCTGCAATGATTCTTTTTGGTTGTTGTTATTGTTGCTCTTTTTATCTTTATTTCTCCTTGAGCAAAATACCTAAGACTTTCATTCACATTCTCAGTAACTTCATTACTTACAAATTCTTCAAACACCTCTAACCTCCCTTTGGTCTTAGTTTTACTACTTGTGGGGACAGGCAGCCGTAGTTTCCATTATCACCCCATTAATTCAGAGTCAACCTCTGCTGAGGAACATAGTCGAGAACAGCGGGAATTTCCCCGCGCCTAGGGCGGACTTTATGGCATGGGTGTACCGTCTAAATCTGTCACCGGTTTCCCCCTGTTTTACACATAGTTTTGTGTAGTAACAATATTTTTCTCCATTCTGATTCTCAAGGCGCTTTTTACATTCAATGAAATGTTGCCGTGAACTTCAAATACATGTAGAAAAAAAAAGATAAAGACGCATAGGCCTACGTTATTGTATTTGAAATATAGACAGGACAAAGAAAAATTAGAATAAAATGCTTTTTTTGTATTCGGCGTCTGTTGTCTTGTTTTTAAGAAGAGTTCAATAAAGGATATATTCTAAAAGAAACCTTGGATGTTTAACTTTTTGGGGAATTTTTCGGTAGGAACAGTAACAATCGGCTAATGAAGAAACTGTTCAAAGAAATGGACTTCTCTCGATTTTACCTTGTTTCAGTTCTAATCACAATCACAGGTACTTTTTTGTTACACATAGCCTTCTAATTTTTTTTCATAAATGAAAAGTTATGGTTTGAGACTGAACAAATCTTTCAAAATGATTAGGGCTTACATTTAGATTCTTATAAGTCTACACAAATGATCAATTTTCCTCTACAAAAAACTGGTAAGGTACAGGCTAATTATTCAAACAAATATTTATAACCATAGACGGTATTATAGCTTATTGTTAATCTAATGTACGAATTTTGCAGTTCTAGGTTTGAAAAGAAATAGATGAAATTCCAATTCAACCATATTTAAACGGATAAGTTTTATTCGTAAGGTTTTCCATAATTATGGAGACATGCACGAAAGTATGACTTCACACGTTTTATCCTCGTGGTATAAACATGCATATACAGTAGGATAAAATTTGTTTTCTTAGGGAAATGTGCAGCTCGTAGGTTTTTTCCGTTGAAAATAATTGTGTAGTAACTTAGACGTTAAACCGATGTTTTTAGATCTAACAAGTATTGTGTAGGTCCTACAGTGTAGGCTAATTGTGAATGCATTCTTAAAGTGGTACGATGCGAAACATTGCCCCTGAAAATCGAACCGACAGTATATCTTACATAAACAGAATAATATGATTATCTGAATGCAAATCGAACAAGGCAAAAAGTCGAATTATAAAAAAACTCAACTTATCTCCACCCGTTTTAGCGCAACAATTCCTCATTACACAATGATACACCGTGTCAGAAAATTCCAGTCTTTACACAGTTATCCGACTTATTCATTTTTTAATAAAACAATGACTCTTTTGACTTGATTAGTTGGCTCTCGCTGACAATAAGCTTGTGCAACAGTGATGCCCGTTAAGAATGTAAACGTTAGAGTTAACAAATCTCGTTTATAATGAACAAATTCAAACCTGCCCTGGGTTATCAGCACTCTTTCCTTGATTGCTACTGGCAATAATGATAACACTGAAACTAAATTCTGTGAAAATATTCTAATGTTTTATTGCTGTGAAACTTAGCTAGGTCTGTTATAGTTCAACCCCTTACGCCTGAACACTGGAATAATAATTAGAATTATATTATCTAGAACTGAGGCTAGCATTCCCGGGTTCACGGTCTCGCAAATCACACCTGGAGTTTAATAGTTTCCGCCATTATCGTGATCAAAAGCATTTCTACGTCTTTCATCAGCAACGAAGTCTGTGAAATCTACAGGTAACATAAATATTGCCGTTTTTTACATGTCACGATTGGTGAAACATAACTTAGGTGTTAATCTTTCCCTGATGACAAGACATTGAAACATAAGTCGAAGAAGGCAGAGTTAGTTTTTTTTAAAGAACAGTTTCATTAATTTATCATTGATGGCTTTATTAATTTCTTTCGTTTTATTACTTAGCAAAACGAAAAAAATATATGCAACATTTGATTCAGAGAATTTTTGTGTATCAGATAAGGCCCGTGCTGTCACGGATTACATATGTAGAAATAAATAATAATAAAAATAACATTACGAAAAATGAAGGTGGCGATGACGATAGTAACGGTAATAGTATAGGTTATAATGAATAAATTTACAAAAGAACTATTGTTTTATTTTAATTTTTTTTTCTGTTTGCTGGTGGTGGTAATGATGGTGACAATGATAATCAGGTTGAAACATTGATATGCAAGAGGATAATGAAAACATTTTTGTTTTTTTTTGTAACATAAAATTTCCTCATTTAACCCGGTCCACTTACATTGCCTACTGCAACGACTAAAATGTTACGACAATGTGTACATTGGCGCTACCTCGTCCTCTGCTAATTTTCCGTCATTTCACTTACTACACAAAGTGTGTGTTGAATGTTGAGAAGTGAGAAGTGAGAACTGTACGACTGGATGATAACTTTATTTACTCACTTTTCACAAGAGCTATGCTTCGATGACAAACCATCATTATCACATCTACATCCTAGCTGCGGTCCCCTGTGCTCATTCAGTTTTCGTTTGCAGCAAGGGGCAAGGTGGGGGGGAGGTTCTCAAATCTGAAAGGTGAAAAAAGAATTCCGACAATTTGTTTGGTGTGTTACTCTCTTCCCAAATACATGGCTGTATATCCAGGTCTGTGTGTTACAGACTTTTTCATTGGCTTGAGGGTCTAAAAAGAACTTACAGTAGCATTTTAAATGAGTTTTAAGGTATATGCAAATATGCTTGATGGGGGAGGGGAACTCTAAATCTTAATGAATGAAGCAGAGTTATCAATGACACAGATTTTTTAATCTAACAGAGTGTTTGAAAAACTGACAAAAAAGCTGTGTTATCGAGGTTGGTATATTTCTTTCAAATTAATTATCATGTACCTTTTGGTTGTTTCGGGGTTTTGGCCTAATTTACTAGCGCGTCATATTAAACACCTTTCTCTTTTCAGCCTTCTTTTTGCAGACCATGCATCTCTTTGTGTGGCCCCAAAAAATTTAATAGGTCAATAATTATTTAAAAAATGGTTTATATAAAAAATAATTGGTATTGTTGGGATATTAAACATAAAAGATACAATTAGAACGAAGAACATAAAGTAACTCGAACTATTGTGATAAATAAGAAGTAAACTGTGAAATAACAAAGCAGGAGTTTTAGAATAAAGCCTACAAGAAAACTTACACTCCCACATCAGACATAAGCAGCAGTTACAAAACGTGTCACCAGCATTCAGTCACATATATCAGCTTATATTTCCTGACATACTCAGAGCACTGTCAACTGTACCGTACTAATTCCTACCAATGCTCCCCGACGCTGAGTCTAAAAACGTCGAAATAAATTTAATTTCTTTAGTCCAGTCTCTTACTAGTATT
>BMAT01001128.1:50402-76973 GCA_019649035.1 Elysia marginata | reverse complement strand
TAATTGTTGGTACACTGTATTGCCCTCTGCCGAATTTTCTTGTTTTTGCAGTGAAAGCAGAAGCCAAGTGCGATCATATCACCATTTCTAACTTGTGTTGAATCTCAATGACTTGTATTATCCAGTGATATACTATAGTTAGCTGTCTGTACCTTCTTATGCTTGATACCTATGCGCTTTATTACGGTTATATTTTCTTCATTGCACTTGCATTTATTGCTAATGATTGAGTTGCGCCCATATTCATGCTGATCATAATCTGCTTTGAAACTAATAAGCATGAAACTTGAAACTTCAACACGGATTGTACAAATTGTAGAATGTTTTAAAATATCGTGATACAATTGACGATGGCATTATGTTTATACTCTTGCTGTAATAAGATTCAAGCAATTTGTGTGTGTGGTGTGGTTTGTTTGTTTGTTTGTTTTCCTTCTATTGTAAGATTTACTACGGGTAAGTAGTGTGTTGCTTAGATAATTTTCCATAAAATGCTTGTTTCATACAAGCATATTTATATAATTAGGTCCATTTCTTTTTCGAAAAACACAAGACGCTATGAAATACATGAGTTGATAATAAGAGGGCAGAATTTGTCGTATTACTTAATCGATTCACTTTAAGCAATTAAATATTATGGGACATTAAGAAAAGTAAGTAAGCTATACTTGTAATAGTTTTAATAAGCTTTAGAATTTTGTTTTATTATTAGATACCAATGAGGCATTCTTTTTGTGCCTTTCTATTTCAAGGCAAAGCAATCGTTGTTTGATAATAAAAGAAATCAGTCAGTTTGATTATATTTATTTTCCCTTAAAAGAGTTATTATAAACTTGGCCGATTTGTAGCATCATTGAAAAGAAACGTTATTTTACTAAAGACCTCTCCTTGGTTCCTGATCCAACAGTGAGCCGTGTTTTTGTGAGCGCCATCTTGCCAAACAAACAAATCGAGCTGGTCACCATAGTAACACTCTTTAATGTAGTCAACACTCAAGCTATTGATGCCAGTAACCATGTTAGACGTTGTCAACGTAGTGATGGCATCTGTCTCCGGTGATGTCACCGCAAGTAGGACGGCGTCGATAGCATGTTGGGCGTACCACTGAAATCCCATGTGTCTTGATTCAAGAGCAGAGAAATCATAATACATTTAATCATACTACTGCTACTACTACTACTACTACTACTACTACTACTACTATTATTATTATTATTATTACCACTACTACTACTACAACAAGAAACAACAACAACTACTCCTACTACAACAGCAAGAAACAACATAACTACTCCTACTACTACAACAAAAAACAACTACTACTACTACTACTACTACTACTACTACTACTACTACTATAGCTAGTACTTTGATTCCTACTTCTACCACTACTACTACTGTTGTTACTACTACTACTACAGCTACTATTACTACTACTACTACTACCACTATTACTACTACTACTACCACTACTACTACTTTTACTACTACTACTACCACTACTACTACTACTATTACTACTACTACTACTACAACCACTACTACTACTACTACTACTACTACTACTACTACTACTACTACTACTACTACTATTACTACTACTACTACTCCTTCTGCTACTACTACTACTACTACTACTAATACTACTATTGCAACAACAACTAGTAATACTTTTTTTATAAACTTGCTAACTGTGTGACTGTACATGAAGTAAAAAGCACCAGAATCGCAACAGCTAAGTAAGTTTATGATTACACTTTTTTAATGCTGCTCGTTCCCATGGTAACTGGATGCGTAAAAATCACAGGTCTTTTCTTGTGCTAAATAAACAGCGTCTGGTAATGCGGGGATAGGTGAAATAAATTGTAGTATTTAGAAGCCCATGCAAGCACATGCAACACATTTGTCATAAAGTAGAATGCTGGGAAACAATACTGATCTGCACTTTATGATTAATTGGTTATTCTTAAACGTGAATGCATTTTTTCCCTCGTTTCTCCCCAAACCTACTGTTTTGGCCATGTTTATCGATACTCCACTCTACTCACCCATTGAAATCAACATGACCCCAAACGACCCTGACGGAGTACCGGAAGGCGTGAATAGGCGGGGCAGGCTGATCATGGTGCCAGATATCCGGTATAAGATCAGACTCCAAGCTAGGTATTGAGGAAACCAGCTGTTGGGGCATTTCTATCGCCGTCCTGGTGTTCGTATCGAAGAACAGACAGGTCGATAGCGCCCGCATCACTCGGTGACTCCTGATAGAAACGAGCATTTAAACAGCTTGCTGTTCAAATTGGCTCATAAACTTTTAGATAAATAAGAATGTAGGCAGATAATGTCACTCTCATAATCCACACGAAGCAACATCTCAGTTTTCAATTTCTATAACATGGAAATAAATATGCCACATAGAGCCTAAAACAAACAAAAATAAAAACTCACAAAACACCTAGGTTCCATCTAAACCTAGACCTAATCTAGACTGTAGATTTAAAAAATCTTTTAGATCTAGATGTAATACCTACATTATCTAGATTAATTTCTAGAGCTAAGTCAATTTTAGAAACTTAATCTATAAAGTAAATGTAGATCTAATCTAGATTCAACAACGGACTTGGGAAGCCGGCAATAAAAGGCCCTATAGTTTGGTAATAGGTTTTCTTCAGCGGCTTTCCAATCTTTTTGAATGATTAAAAGTTGAATACATTTCTTTATCAATTCTTGCACTTCCTTGCGTTGTTTTGTTTTTTCTCAAATTGCTATACTTTTATACATTATTGTTCCATATTTCCCTCTCCTTACGACGCAACACCTCGGCCTTTGTCTCCTGAAATGGAAGTGAACGTGACACGCAGAGTATAAAACAAACAAAAAATCCCTACAAAGCCTGAGTTAGACCTAATATAGACTCTATGTTCAAAAGGTCTTGTAGGTCTAGATCTATTTCATTTAGATTGTAGATCTAGGTCTAATCTAGATCAAACGACATACATTGTTTTTTGAAAGTGTTATTATTTTCTTGATCTTTTAAAATTAAAGTGTAAGTTTTTTGACATTCGGTTGTTTCAAATTTTAAACATAAAAGTTGTGATAAATGAAAGCGAACTTTAAAGCCGTTGTGGGAGTTGCAAAGATACGGTGCACAAAGAACATATAATATAAATTAAAAACCCGTCATAGAAAACAACTATTTTATTAAACGAACATCAAGCTTTAGTAATGGCCAGTCTTCAAATCTAGATCTAGGCGTTGACTCCTATTCAGATTTGAAGTCTTCAAAATAAGCGCTCCTAGACCTCAATTGAATTAAAAAATACGCCTTGTAGCCGTCTGGGATTGGTTAAAAGAGCTTTTATAGAAGTTGAAGACTGATATTTTGCTTCGTGAGGAATATGAGAAAGAGACGGAAATAAGCACCAGATATATGTAAAATACATAGCATTAAAAAGAGGATAAAAGAGAAGCCTAATGAAGGAAGATAAAAATTAGATAAAGAGAAGGTGATTTTCATGGGGAAGGGAGAGGAGATCGAGGACAGCTATAGCCAGAGAGATGATTTTGAGAGAAGAAGAAAGTTTGCGATCAGATGCAAATTAATCTTTTCAAAGTTGGACATTCAATACCGGTATGCAAAATATGTGAGGACATGAAGAAAAAAAAGGCAACGTTTGGCACAGTCCAGTCTATTACTCGACCAGGTCGGGTACATTTTTACTAGTGTAGACATACATGTATATCTTTTTACTAAATGTATAAAATAAAATGTAAAAGGATGAGGCTGACCCACATTTAGCAGTAACTAATCATGTGATCATCGTCATTAGTGGGAAAAGTGATTGTCAAAAGTGCTCATTTATGCTGCACAGTTGTTTCTTCTATCATGCCACTGCAGGGACAACCTTGCAATCTGTAACGATATAGGCAAGAAGAAACTCAATGCGGTGTCACTTGGCAGGAAGGCGGAAAGGATTGGTACATTATCAATGATCACGTGGTCCTGTTGAGATATAGGTCAGCCCATTGAACTTGATGGCTTTTACCTGTCTGCTGTCCAAAAATCTTGAGCCAGATAGAAATGTTTCTGGCCTCCTCGCCTTATTTGCATGTCTACAGGGATACTTGTGAGAGGCGTGCTGGCCTCGAACAGCTGTGGGTCGATCTTTAAAACGGTTCTGAGAAAGGCCAAAGTTAGAATGATTGAAGTATTATAAAGGTATGAAATTAGCAGTGGGGAGAAGTAGGCTTTTTAGTGGTAATGTCTACCTTTAATATGATTCGAATCTTCGACTTATAGATGATTCGGCACCCACCGCCTTGCCACTTAGAGAAACATAGCTTAAATAATGTCGCCACTACGTTCAAAGTTAGAATGAGTAACGGAAGTAAGCTAAATTAAGTTGAGAAGTTGTTTTTCGATCGTAAATTTAGTGCATGCGAAGATACTAGCAAGGTTAATGTTCACGTAGTGCAACATTTCTTACTAAATAAAGTAGAGCTAGTCTGGTACGAAAATTACACGTGAAAAGATGTTCCTAAGGGCGTCAGAGATCTATTTTTCTAAATACAATGACTTTAATCTATAAGGTCATCTCTTTCTTGGAGCAGTGGTTGTGTATCACATCTGTACTCGTGTAGTCGTCATATAGAAACTGAAAATCTCTCAGAAAAAGATGGTAAAAAGGTACACGCCTCTTAAAATATTTTGAAAGTACATGTAATATCTCCATTAACTTAAGTTTAGGAAAGTTTAGGTCTAGATGACTAAGTCTATTGAAGAAATGGTTAGGTTTCTCAGGATTGAAAACTTAGAAACATGCCTTTCTTAGAAGTCCAAGTAAATTTCGGGAATCTTACAAGAGAGAGCGAAAATGCACAGGTTCAGTATTAGATGTTTTTTTTGTGTTCTTTGTTGCTTTGCAAAAATAATTCATTGTACATATAAAGGCCTGAAATGAACGTCGTACAGACGTTCTATTTTTAGAAACTGATTTCATTATTTTTATAGTAACTCAATCTGCTTTCCCGATTTTCACGTACGCGTAGTGCGACACGGTGCGTGTGCTAAAGGTCTGTAAAATTTTTTTGTTACTTCGACAATTTAATATTGTCTGTAAAGAAAAGTTTTCCAGATTTGCCAAAAGCGTTTTGAGAACACTTTTTAATTCTCTATGTTCAAAACAGTTTTGCAGAGAACTAACGAATGACTCCAACTCGCACTCTGATTCTGCATGGTTTCTGTTCCCGACAATTTAGTCTCATGTTAATGCGCTTATTCACAACAGTCAGAAACCATAATGTAGTAGTAGACACTCGAGCTTGGAAGTTTACTTATAATGAAATGTTGCACTACTTGAAAATGAAACTTGCTAGATCTAGTATCTTTGCATGCACCAAATTTATCAATCTAAAAATAACTTCGGGAAGTCATGGGTTCAAATATCTGTTTGTATTGAGGAAAGGTTATTAAAAAATCATTGTTCTCACCTTTGCTATGTGTAAAAACCATATGGCTATCTTAGATAATGAAGGCCATATTAATACGTTTATTTTACAACCGATCCTCAGAGAGTTGATAGGCTGGTCGTGGTACGCGTAGCTTGATAAGTATCGCGTCCATGGCGAATCAATTGGAAGTCATAAATTCTTATTAAGAATGTTTTTCATACCTCTTGCAAGCAGATGAAGCTATAAATGCTAGCATTAAGGGATAACTCTGACTAGAATCATTTTCAGAAAAGCCTCTTCTCTTACAAATTGAAAACTTATTACTTAATTCCGCCATCCACGTGATCGGGACGCACACGTGACGGATGCCGCGAGCCAACGTCCTAATTGTATTATAGATGGAAAGTTTGCATGAAAAATAGAGTTTTTCCTCATCCTGACCGCCAGCCGCGCCAAATGTTCAAAATATCAGGAGGAGAAAGATATTTTTGCATTAGTTGTCGGCTATTCCCCGGCCGGTGGAACAAAACAATTCAATTAAAAAATTCCAATATATGCATTAAAATTATCCTAAAATCGTAATCTTGACGCAATTTTTATGTAAGCCAAACACAAACAAAACCGGGGGCCATCACGGCCTCCACGCGGGAGTTAGACTTAAGTATTATGTGTCGCATTCAAGGTGAATGAGTCGGATAACTCAATTTTTAACTCCAAAAACATTACTGCTTGAAACAAGACATTTTCTAAGCTTCCAAACGTCTAAAACGTCATTAAGTCATCCATGTCGTCCACATCATTGTGGAAAGACCTTCAAACTTTTGTTCGTTGTAAAGAAAAATAGACTTTTAAATGGCGTTTTCTTAAAGACCTAAAATCTTGCAAAATTTTCGCTTCAGATTGATTCTGTATTGAAGATAGAAATTATCCTATTTAGCTCTATTGCTTTTTAGTTTTAAATAACACATTTATTATAAACATAACATAAGCATCGAAAAAAACCTTTATCTAGGTTTAGACTACATTATAGTTCTTTTTGGGTTTTGACTTGCAGAGACACGACGCTTCTCTCGTTTGATCTCTAATCTCGTTTCTTATTGGACGCTTTGAACAATTTGATCAGCTAAATGTTACTACAATATAAAAACTTTTAGTCGTCATAAACCAGCTTAGTCTTACTTTAGAGCTATTATACTGCATTGTCGATCTGCAGCCATTTCCTGTACATCCAGAGACCAGAAATCGTTGCCAGTTGCTCTCAGAGAAGAGTTACAGAACATGTGATAGAACACTCCTGGGGCAACTTGGTATACGATATCCCCTACGTAGGGTTGACCTGCAATCAAAATAAAATGCAAAGACTGACTGACATCGCACACCATGAGCCATGAACTCTTGAGATAAGATTTTATGAAACGGCAGTGTTTCTATTGCATTTCAAAATTGCCTTTATTGCTCTCTTGTTTAAGGTCTTTTCAAATGATACGTATCCCATACGGAAGACCCCGGTCCTTCTATTAACCGCTAAGCCGCTGTAATCCGTTTTGGGTTTCAAGTAATGTGTGAGTGCTTCGTGGGTGTAGGTTAAACATAGGGACAATTTTTTCCTTCGCTCCAGAGGCGGTCCGAACACTTTCGTGTGGGATACGCGTAGTGTGAAATGTCGAAGAAAAAAAAAGGTTAATTGTAGCAGCAACCAGCTTTCTTGATTGGTCTGTTTTATTTGGATTAGAAAAGAATGTTCGCTATAATGTAACGTGTAAGGCAGCTCTCTTAACTGCAATAAAATGTGAAACGAACTTACGGATCTAGGTAAGATCCAAGTGCAGCTATACTTTTACTAATCTATCACATCTATAATCTAGATCTAGATATTCTGGGCCTTTTTCATTTGTTCGGTCTGTTCAGAAAAGTTCGTCTTAAGTTTTAACGTCCATGAGGCAGCCTTTGTCTCCCTGGGCCTTGCTATAACGTTGTCCAAACAAGAAAGCCAATTGCTGTTAGGAAAGAAGTGATAGGCTAGTGTAGCTTGCAAACTGATGCGAGGTTGCCTGTAATGCAGTGCTATCTGAATGAATTGAGTATTAAAGTAAGTTACTATTGAGATGCTGTGCGGACTCCACCAAGTGTTTGAGAAGAAATAATTATAAAACCTTCTTTGATTTCCACTTTGAGCTCATATTGCGAGGGAAATTTAGTATATATTGTGCATTTTTATTGTATTTCATCGTCAAATATCTCTTTCATCTGTGTGTCTCTCTATTTTACCATAAATAGACTTAAGCGATATAAAGTTACAGAAAATTCTGGTGCGTAGAGATTGTTGCTTTTTTCAATTTACAAATTTTCAGTTCTATAGAAAATTTATTTATACTTTCAGCGTTCAGCGAGTCCATTACATTTGTTTTCTCAATCCTTGAAGTGTCTATAAATGGGAATTTTTTTTAAGTAACACGTAGGGAGAATATGACGCAAAAATTAATCATAGCGCTTCTAGGTTTAAAGATAGAGCAGCATAAAACACAATTCACGTCTCTAGAAAAGTGTAGACGCTGTAAGGGTAAAGTACTAAAATCTATGATTTAATGGAATTGAATTTATGCCAGCTCTAAGCCTCAAGAAAGAAAACGCATTGACCCTTCTCACTTTTGATTTTCACTATTCTGCTTCTGTCTTAGGGTATTTCTCTTGTATCTGCCTTCCGCTCCATTCTTTGTTTCCCCTCCATCCCCCCCCTCTCTCTCTCTCTCTCCCTCTCTCTCTTGCTTCCTTGATCAGAGTTGCTATCGGTCTCTTTTGTTCTTTCGTCTGAGTCTTTTTCATTTGTGTTTCTCTTTCTTTCTCTTTGTCTTTTTCTCCATAATCTTTCTCTTTCTTTTCCTCTTCTTTATTTCTTTTCTGTTTGTCTCTGTCTATCTCTTTTTTTCACTCTTTCTCTCTCTTTGACTCTTTAATTCTCTTTCACTCTTCTATGCTATCACCTTACCGTGTCTGTCTCTGGTGAGGGGTAAGGACGGGAGGTTGAAACTGACACAGTGAGCCTCGGGATTGTGTTGGGTCGCTTCCATTGGGAAGTTTCTTAGTAACTGGGAGTAGCTGGTGGCAGCATGTAAAGAAAGCAAAAATGACTTTTATTGTTTTTAAAAAAACAATTTAATTCATTGATAATATATAGAGAGATTTAGGGAGAATGGCAGAAAGAAAGGGAAATAAGTAGATAAATGGAGAAACAGAAAGAGAGAGAGAGAGATTGTTGCATAAGTAGAGACTCAGAAAAAAGTGGGAATTATTGGGCAATAAACAGAACTTACAAAACGAAGAGAAAAGAGAGTCTGTGGATCTGTGTGCGAGTCAGAGAGGCAGTAAAATAGAGAGAGAAAGAGACAGACAGAGAGAGAGAAAGAGAAAGAGAGAAAAAGAGAGAGAGCAAGAGAGAGAGAAAGGTATGACGACAGAGAAAAAGATTTAAAAAGGGAGTTAGAAAAACAAAAACTCAGTATTATGAGAGACAAAAAGAAAGCACAAAAAGCACTGGGTAGGGACTAAAAATCAGCATAAATTTTATGTATAGCCTTAAGTAATTAGCATCATTTAACAACCCCTCCCCCTTTATTGTATCCAGATAAATTGGTAATTGGTGGCCTACCTTTACCCCTTATAACACATCACTAAAAATATGATAGTAAAACAAGAAATCAGAAGACAAATCTTGATTGCCGTTTAAAGGGACAATTGTTCTGGTTTTTACAAGACGATGATCAATATACACAATACATACGAACATCACTTTCATAGAAAGTGTTTTATACATCGACAAAGATTAAACACCTGCTCGAAAACATTATTAGTACAGTTGTAACTAAGATGAATTTCATAGAGGTCGACAAGAATGATGTCCGAAAGTGTGGTAAGTTGTATTTGGTGCTGAAAGGTTTTCATGAGCGTAACCAAGCAGGTCCACAGGTTGCAAACCAAACACATTGATACATCACTTTTATTGAACACATACCCGGCGCTTCCACTAGGAGGTTCTGTAAATGGATCGGCTTTGTGACCTCCATCAAGCTTTTTTTTACTTGCACTTGTCTGGCTAACGTCTGAGGCTTGAGTATTGCTGTGTACCTGTTTTGTTTGACTCCGACCTGTTTCCTCGTCCAAATCGGTGACGTTTCGTTTCTTGTCTTCCTTAGAGAAGTTTCCATTTTTATGGGAATGATGCGGTAATTTCTCCATAGGACTTGAACAGTTTTGTGTTGCACAAATATAGCTTAGGAAGATAATTAATATTTTATGTGTAATCACACGGTTTAAGTTTGCGTCGCAAAATCAAAGTGGAAAGAGAAAAAAGCAAGCCAGTTATGAACACATTTCTCTCAATCTTTCTCTCTCTATCTCTCCCCCCTCTTCTCTAATCCACTCTCAATATTTTTTATCCTCCTGAGTCTATCTATCTCTGTGTTTCTCATTTTTTCTCTACTATTCAATATTATTATGCGTACTTCTGTATCAGCCCCTTTGTTTCTGTCTTATTTTTTCTTAGTATACCTGATTTTCTTTATTATGTTTGCCTACTCTCTCTCTCTCTCTGTCTCTCTGTCTCTCTCTTTCTCTCTGTGTCTCTCTCTTTCTCTCTGTCTCTCTCTCGCTACCCCTCTCTTTCCTCCTTGCCATGAATTTTTTTGTTAAAACATGTTATGGGCTCAAGTATCATTACTTATCCGTTTTTCATGTGCACCTGTTCCGCTAACAGTTATGTGTAATATATTTACCGTGATCTGAAAGAATCGCAACCTTTATTCTGTTTTCTAAGAATATACTTGCTATATCGCTTATTTTGAAAACATTTAGAGCTTTTTAATCCATTCAAAGAAAAGTAGTCGTAAAAATGAGATGATAGAACTGGGTATACGCCTACTACTTTTGAATTGAGAAACATAAAAAAACAATAAAACAGACATCACTAATCAAACCGAATTCGAACCAAGTAAACTATCGAATTAGTGGCTGATCGTCTCATCAAGGATCTAAACATCACACAGTTATATCATTAATAATTTACTAAAGATATATTAAGGTTGTTTATTATTTTGTATTTTATTAAATTTTGTAAAAGAATAGCATTTGTTTTCGTATCCCAAAAAATGCTGATGTGCGGATTTTGATATAATTTAAAAGTATTTGTAATGTAGTAAAATCTAATCCTAGTATTTTTTGTCTTAGTATTCTTATAACTATCCATATGATTTTACTAGCATCCACCAAGGCACCTTTCAGTGTAAACATAGAGTATACTCTATAGAACGTTCAACTAAAAATGATGAAAATGCCTCTTTCCTATCATATCCTCTCTATTTATACTCACATAAATATCGGGGCCACTCTGCGTTTGGACATAACAGACTTTAATGCCGAACCCTTTACTTGGGTATGTTAATAGGATCGAGGGGAAGTCTGAAATGCAACTCCAAACAGCAGCTGGGCTTGTGTACATTTTTAATTGACTATTAGTAATGCAAGTTAAAGTTTCATTTTATAACACTTGCTGAGAGGATAGCTAGATTCTATTAGATACATGTACCCTTTTTGCCAAGAGAGGAAAAATCCATTGAAAGTGGAGCTGAGAAAGATAAACAAACACATAAATCACAAAATGGTTAGAGATTTAAATCAAGTTATAACAAGAAAGAGTTTATGTGTTTAACTATGATTGTTTACATATTGAATAAACCACGCCCTAAATATTAGTCGATAAAGTCATTTGAAATCGTTTGAATTTGATATTAAAAGTACAAGTAAGAGTTAACACTAGTTCAAGTCATACCTACCATATATATCTAAATATAGTTAACAATCTGTTAAAGAACGGCAGAAAAATTGTCTATTGACTCTGTAGAAAACTCGAAAAATATCGTAAAAGAAAGATTAATTCAGCTCTTAAATTTGAAAAGAGTTGATATTGTTGTTATGAAGGCGTAATATGGGATAATATCCTAGCTTCTACCTTAAACGTAAGAAACTCTCGGTAAAGTATTTACTGGTCTTCTGGTTTTTACAAGACGATGATCAATATACACAATACATACGAACATCACTTTTATAGAAAGTGTTTTATACATCGACAAAGATTCCCACATTTTTTTTATTTATTTGCCAATGTAAGTACTTTGAAGTCCTGCAGCGAGATTATAAATTTATCTAAAAGAAAAGTAAATACATCAAGGTCAGTTGTATGATATTATCTAGTGAGGCGTGAGCTCTATCTACTTGTACAGGCCATTGTAGATGTGCAGGTTTATGCAGTAAAATACCCCCCCCCCACACACACACACACACACACACAGGCACGTGTAACTTAGTATCGGTATTTCTCTCCGCTTCTTGTCAGTTATTCGCTCTGATTCTTCTGACTTTATAACCTAATTTTTAAAAAAATATTAATGAACAGCCTTGGTGATTGGACAATTTTGAGTTTTAGCATGTTCTACAGAGCAGTCCAGCATAATTTCATAACTATCCGACTCATTACAAGAAATTAAAAACAATAATACTTTTCCGTCTTCTCTTCACAATGTTTTGGTTGGTTTTTTTTTCGTTCTTTTTCTGTTTCTTCTTTATTAATCTAAATAAATCTTAATATTGAATGGTTTGGAGCTACCGACATACACGTCAATGATAGTATGTTCATAACTCTGTACTGGCCACTCAGAAAGGTAAAATCACAGACTGTTGTCTAAACCAGACTGTTGTTTGTCCGACAGAAATCCTAGCATCTCGCTAAAAACTGCATGGTCTTGTCAAAAGCATGACTTGCGCGCTTTAGATCAATGGAATTTTCTATTATCAGTTTTTCTTCTAGGTGTGTAATTTTGATGATGTGTATGACTAGTGGAAAACTCTACCTCAAACACACAAACATGCTAATGTAAACCGTGCGGCAGAAGGAATACAGCTCAAAAGATAAGAATTTCTTACGCACTGTGTTATCATATTCATACTAGACACGTTTTTATTTCAAAGGTTCAAAGCTTCTGTTCTTTTGAAATTATATTTAAGAATTTTTTTCAGCATTCTTGAAATGTTCTATATCAGCTAATCTGGCCATAAAGGCACCCATCAATAATGGTTAGTCACTTGAATAAAAACATATAACTATGTTCCATGTCCTGTTTCTGAGGTTAAAGGTCATATTAAGCCATCTCTACCTGTCCTTTGCCAGCTAACTCTGCTCAGATGACTACTTTTGTAGTAAGTACATGTATATTTACCCTTTCATCGAAACGCAAACTTCGTTGGTTCCGTGACGTTCAAAGAATAGCGGAGACATTTTTCATGATGTCTTCAGCATTCACCTCCATCTGTCTTCATTACACACATATAACAAAACCCATGGCAAAAAGAGATTCCAAAAATTAGTTCAAAAACCCATTTGGTGTCCAAAGGTCAATGACGAATGCCTTTGGTAAAAAGCTGATTTTAGATGACATTTTTCTTTGCGTTTTTTTCGGGACTGTTGATTTCTAATATCGGAGTCAAATAGGAAGAGTGATATCATTCCTCACAGTATATCGAGATAACTGAATAAAGACGATCTATTAACAATATTAAAAGCTACCGAAGAAGGCGAAGACAGAATTTTTTTCATGGACAACAAAATTTTCTTAATTAAGAAGCAACATCAAACATTATGCAGAATCTTAACTGCGTTTGTCTTAGCTTTACGAGAAACAGACTTCACTGGTTCTAGATCTTTTATTCTTTAGTGACTTAGAACATACCGAAAATATAGAAACCTGACTTGACGGATTTTCAAGACCTGATTGATGCCCAGTTCAGTCCAATGGAATCTAGATAATTGTATACAATGAACTTGTTCAACTCGAAATTAATTTAAATGGCAATTTTATTCTTTTTATTTACACTGATAATCTGAATTTTGACTAGTTATCCGTACCAGACTGTATAATGTATAGTTCTACATCGCAAAAGTCGGCAACTAGGCTGATTTTATGAGACTGTTAAAATCACTGCTCTGTATTTGACTACCGTGTTTCACATCCCAGTTTTTGTGATTCAACGCCAGAAAATTTCTTTACAATAAACGGAGACTTTTAGCATCCACTAATTTTCTTAAACTTTCAATTGTATAATTATCATTTTTTTACTCATGAAGGTATAATAAAGCCGAAACTTTTTTGTGTTAGCGAAAATTTACATTGATATGTTTCCCTTCTTAGAGCAATAACTTGCAAGTATGGTTAAATACCTTATATGTTAGCATTCATTACAAGGTCAAACCATCCAATCATTTATTTCACAATCAATTGAGAATCAGTGCTAATTTAAATAGGCTTACTACTTCTTGCTAGAGTAGTCTCTATGTGCACAATATGTGACACCAATATACGCTGATTCAACAAGTAAAGTAAAGAGCGTTTTTATATAGCGCTTATAAATGTGCTCTAAACGCTTTAATAAAAAAAAACAACACGAAAATGTAGGAACGAAAGTGTTTAAAGATTACAACTTTATAGATACAAAAATTGCAAGGCAAAATTGAACAGTTAATATAAATCCTAAACTACATCACTAATACTAGATCTAATCCGTTCATTGCGCATTTCTAAGCAAGAGACCCTTTCACTTAACACTCTTACTTTATAGTTATTTTATAGTGGATTAGAGGGAGAGACTATCACAATATATACTTCATTGGAAAATTTCACTAGCATTGAAGCTCTGAGGTTATTTTCTTTTAAAAGTCTAGGAGATTACCCGATAAAGCGTTTTTACACTTAAGATTAAGATGTTTTACTTTTACTTCAATCGAGTATAAAATAACCTATAACAAAAATTAATGATAATAATATATGACGCGACAGCACGATCAGTAATGATTTAAACATTGAAAGAAGCCTAGTGGCGACATTGTTAAAGCCTCTTTGAGTAGCGAGGTGGCGGGTTTCGGATCAACTATAAGTCGAGGGTTCGAATCACACAATGGCCAAGCATTTTTTGTCCATTTTCACCTAGAGCCTTCTTCAATACACTATATATTGTGTCCCTTTAACATTCAATAATTATGAAAAATAAAATTGTTTGCGATCGTTCCACCCTGGCCTTTATTTGATGATTTCATCAATGCCAAACCAAAACCAGGGCCACAATTAGAGCAGCCTGTTCAATATATTGTAGTAAACATAGAGATTGTCACATTCACTTATTTTCTTAGTCTGGACGCTTTGGTTCTGACTTATGCCAGCTCACTTCTCCAATGACGAATAATCTTGGGATAACAAAGATAAAGATAAGAAAAATGTTAGAATGTAATTTCCCGATAGTTTAAGAAGTGAGAACAACCAAATAGGTAAATATGCTTGACCGATCTCGCCTTTGAAACTTGGTACTTCAAGATTGCTGCCTAATTTTAAACCATTCATAAGAAGTTTGCTGAAGCATCAAGGCCCGAGGAATTAGGGGCCTAATTATCATGGCAACTAATTTTATACATATATAGATCTTTCCAAATTTGTTTTAGAAACAGCTCAGGATTGGTAACAGACGAATTGCATAATAAAGAAAATCGAGGTATGAAGCTTTGCTTTTCTCACATAATAAAAAGCATTAAAAAATCTGACAAAGTTATCCGATATCAATGACTTCTTCTAAGAGGTAAAAAAGACAGGACATTGATAAGGTCGGTCTTAAACCATAGCCTTCTGGACAGGCCGGAAATTCCTTGATGATCTCTCTGGCCGTGCTCATATCCGAGCTGAGAGAGTTCGTCCAGGGTCTGTTAGTGCAAACACGTCTAGATAGAGATGGTACATAATCAAACAGACTGTCCATCACACATCAGGCATGTTATAAGTAGGCAGACAGGGAGAATCTGGCACCACACATCGGGAGGATCAACGTTTTCTATCTGATGCACCAATCCTGCACTCTCGGCTGGCATTGTTTTGGTGCGCTCATTGATTAGAAAATCTTGTTTTTGAGAGTTATGCGAAAGCAAAGATATATGTAGCCGCATTATTGTCTGTTTTATTGAGGCCTATACTAAGACAAACGAGACAAAGAGAGAAAAAAGTACAAGAATTCAACGTGAAGTAAGAGCATACCTATGGTGAAATACATGAGATGCGCATGTATTATCATTAGGACAGTCAGAAGATGTATCAAGGGACTTAACCAGTTATGCAGCCCACGCGCGTATTTACCTCCCTTCGCACCACGTATATTTTTATTGTCGAATCGGCACTCAGTTGTAGTGTGAGAGGCGGGGCTATCGTCAGGGTGAGCAGCAGTTTGTTTTCATTGAGACCGAGCGTTTCGCTAGCTCCAGATGAACGCTCTTCTCTAAACCCTACCCTGCTCCTGACTTTGCTGTTCACTTTACAGCGTCCAACTCTTTTCAGCAAAGTTTCTCTACCTTCACTGCCTCTGTGATGAGGTCTCTGCTCGCCTTCATCTGTCAGTCAAGAGGAGTGGGCAGGAAAGTGTTGGCCCAGGCAGTTCGTTTTGCTTCCCGAACCCATCCCAGTTAATTACAGAGCTTCATCTCTGAGCAGCAGCTTCATTCTGATTGGCTGGAACCGGTTCCACACTAACAGGTACTTTGGCTGCGTGGGGATGTTTTTCGTTGATAACGTTTAGAAGCCTATAGAGGGAAGAGATGGCTGAGAGTGAGAGGATAAACGAAGCCAGGAGATAAAGTTTTGATGCGGAAATCTATTGCTTAGGTGCTGGGTAGGGAAATGGGGGAAAGTAGGTAGATAAGAAAGTAGGCGTTGCTTTGTCTCTATCATCCCACCAGGTCCGGCTTGTCACTCAGTCTAGCTCTTTATCGCACCAATTGCGTGTGTGTTCTGTCTGCAAGGTTTCCAAGACGTCTAATTGTCTTCTTAGCAAGCTTCCTCTATTGTCACTGAGTCACTGATAGAACTAGTAGCAGCCCTCCACTTACTTTCCTGAGGAATAGAGGCCTACCAAAGGCATCTACACAGGAGTCTAGGTATAATTATATAGGCCCACTCGCTCTTTCTTTTTTCAAAGTTGTGTCTTCGGATTCATGAATCGAGCGAAAGACGCAAAGAGAAAATTTTGCCAAAAGCGCAACCTGAGGAGATAGTGAAAATCTGTCGCGAATTTCACCTGCCTTCAACACCTCCACCCGAAGATTGAAGACAATCGCTGTGAGGAGAGACACACAGTATATCGCCATCACAGATTTCGTGGGAGACGTAGAGATCTAGCGCTGGGAAATCAGACTGATTCAGTAGGAAGTTCCTTAGATCTCTTAGACAGGTTGTGTTGTAATACTGAGACTAATTACAGAACCATGGAATGTCACTGCCAGTTTTCATTGCTTTATTAAAACCATTATGCTCTAGATTGTACCTTGTCGTGCTTCGCAAATTTTGTCTCAAATCTACGGATTTGACGCTCCAGATTTCTTAACTCAGATGTTTGATAAACAATATATTTTATCGTACAATACAAATATTCGAAATCAATTTTATAGAACATTTTTTGATAAAATATCAGCAATTACTTTTGTAGATAGTAAACCAGTCTAAGAATTTTTCTTGTAAGGATTTTTAATTTAAGCGCTGTATAATTATTAATCTGTAGGCCTAGATATACAATACTTTCCAAATCAGAATTTTCTAACTGTCCTAAATCTGACATTTTAACAAAATTTTCTTATATCCGGAGTGCAATCTGCATATATATACCATCTAACTGTTTTTTTTTCTACCTTGTATAGCCAACTTCCTTCACGCTAAAGATGGCAAGTTCAAGCATGTATTCCATTTGACTCTTAAGTTTTCTTGGTGTTTTGGATAGGGTTAACATTGTTCCATTCAAACTCAAGCTGATCTTTATAGAAAAATCCCACTTCACCCTGACAAGTAGGACCATCTCCGCTGTCTTGAATGGACGTAGCGTGTCCATTGTCCCCGCGAGCCAAGGACTTCAGCATCAGTTCGCTCATGACAGGTCCCGCTGGGCTTGACTCCATGTTGGAGAGCGGCACCACCATCATCACCACCTCTACCACCAGCTCCAGCCACAACAGCAGCAACAGCGGCAACAGCCCAAACTCCCGAACCAGCATCCCCAACATCAACAACAACAACAACAATAGCACCATCAAAGGCCTCTCTAGTAGCGAGTCGCCGAGTCACCGACTCGATCCGACGGGGTCCGGACTTGGTATTGGAAGTGCTGGGAATCTGGGTGGCCTGGGAGGTAGCGAGAGTCTCAGCAGCATCTTAGGTCACTGTATAGCACCTGGAGTTCACACCCCGGGCCAACAGGGTCCCCAAGACTGTGTGTTTAGCTCTTGGAGCCAGCAAGTGTCTCAGTACAATACGCTCTCCTCCATGCAAGGTAAATCCACTGTTCTTGTTATTCTCATTTGCTTCTATACACTGCTTCTTTCATTCTTCCTGGGATAACTTGTTATTACAGTCATTCAGTTATTGCTGTCTAAAAACTTACGTTGACCTAAGGCTAAAAGGGAAATAAAGTGACTAAGCCAAAACCAATCTTCGTCTTTAAACTAGAAATTCCCTAGTTTAAATGTGGAGGTTAGATCTAGTTTTGGGTACATGGCGATGCTTTTTAGATTTATCTGTGCAGATAACAAAAAAGGCCAAGAATAAAGATCTAGGCCGAAACGCTAATGATGAAAATCTACCTGATATCATCCACCCTCATCGCCCATACATTGTTACGCACACCCCTAAAGCTAACTAATACTCAAACCCCTAAAGCTAACTAATACTCAAAACAAGAATTCACACTTTGGTTTTTCACGATCGTAGCTCAGAGTTTCATTCGCTGCTTCATAGTTGTTAGGGGTTCTATATTGAACCTCATCCAGCATTTAGATTGTTGCTGGGAGGAACAGAGTGTAGAACGTTTTGCAAACAACACTTTTGAAATGAATGACCTGTAGCCGTTACTGTCACAAATTCCATAAAGTATAACACCAGAGTTTATAAATGTCAGAGTTGAAAAGCTGCTTACATAACAATGTAGACAGGGGCACTCGATTTGTTTGTAAAGTATGTTATAATATGCAGCATTCGACTTTATCATCGTTTAATCTATCTAAACATGAAAGAAAATAAAGCGTGTAATTTCAACTTCTTTTTATTTGCTGTTCGTTTAATGAAAGGCTTTCAATGACTGTCCCGACTAAATGAAATGCTTGAGGAAGGCGATCGTATTTTCATTCTTGAAACAACCAATGCGAGTGTTTATGAACATAAAATACTTTTTGTTTTCAATCTAAAACTTCTTATTATAAAAATAATCTCAAATTTACTTTTAGAAATTGGTTTGCTTATAACTCAATATGACAAGGCATAAAACTTGACATGGCAATAGACCCACCTAAATAATTTGTTGATGTTTTTGTTTATTTTGGCTCAAATTAAAACTAATTTGCTATTCTGTTAAAAAAATATTAAAAAATTTTTAAAAAGATGAAAAGATTAACTGTTTGTCTACATGACACTAAATGTTCAAAATATGAAAAGGGTCTCAAATCTTGTTAGCGACCTAGATCAAAATGATTCAGGTTGAAATTTTTTGTTAATGTTTTACTTGGGAATATAGGTTTTTAAATGTTCAAATTTTTTTTTAAATAATAAAAATAAGAACAGCAACAACAACAGCAACAACAATAACGATAGTAATTATGATATTATTATTATTAATAATAATAATTAATAATAATAATAATAATAATAATAATAATAATAATAATAGTAATAATAATAATCATTATTATTCTTATTATTATAAAAAAAATCATAACAATAAAAAAATAAAAATGATAATAGCAGTAGGCCTAGTCACAGTAATAATAACATAAAAATTAAAGCAACGAATATAAAATTTCTAGATCTTAAAAACTAAAATATAAGGACTTTAAAAGGAATTTGGATCACTCTAGTCACCCCCTTCTTTAGTTTAAGATAAAGATTGGATAGTTTGAAAAAAAAATCAAACGCTTTTATTTGCTTAGAGAGAACAGAAGCTATTGAGGAGCTCTTAGAATAGATCCAATAATATGTCTTTTGGATCCTGTTTTGCTTTAAAAACATAAATCTCTAAATTATACGTCTTTTTTTCTTTTACCACATGCAATGTTTTGACGAATATACATTGCACCTTCCTTAGTAATTTTCACTGTTTTGCTCTAAGGGCAGCTGCCGTACATTTTGCTCATTTTTTTATCTACATCTTGATCTTTTCAAGAATTCATACACGCTTCTAAGAGATATTTACTTTAAATGTAAGTTTTATAGATGGGGAGGTGGGGGGGGGGTTCATAGAAATTATCAGAACAAGCAATCAAACTTCACGAAAATACTGATATCTCTCGCAGCTTGCGCTTGTGACCGTAAAACGAGCGTGTAAACAATATAAAAAATCTATGTCATGATCATGTTGCTTTTCTTTAGATATATTTATAATCGGGTCAACATCAGTAAACAAACCCCAGCACTGACTGGTTTCAGGAGGATTACTGGATAGTCATGTTTCAAAGGCTGTATTTAGATGTTAGCCATTTTGTAAAATATATATTTTTTCGTTGTTGATGTTGCTGCTGCTGTTGCTGTTGTTGTTGTTTTTGTTTGTTTTTTAACGTTGTTTTGTTATGTATCGCGTTTCATTTGAAATCGTATCTGTTTTATTTTGTCTTTGTCCTTATTTTTAAAGTTCGTGTATTGTTCACTTATTGAAAACCACGTTACTCGTATGATCATAATGTTGGATTTTCATCATCTTACCGTAATTAATAGATCTTCAAATCTGGGTTTCTTTAACAGCTATGTTTAACTTAACGTTTAGTTTACAGGATAATAGTTAAGGGAGTTTTAAAGCTGAAAATTAAGACATGGTTTTTGCTTTATCGTGTGGTTGTGCTGGGTAATAGTATTGTGGAGTTTCATTGCAATTTAATTTTGAACCAAAGGGCCATTTTTCAATTTGATATGGCGCGGCAGTCATGCTATGTAGAGTTTTATTTCCTATTGCTTTAAAAAATGTTTGTCTTTTTTTTCTAAGCCAGCCTGCGGTTAGTCTTGCAAGAACAATGTTGAAGTAATAGAATAAACAAACATTGCCCTAGTGTTTTAGTTCACATAAAAAAGAACAGACTGAAAAAGTGTATGTTTTTTAAACTCTACTCGGTCGGTGGCGGGGAGAGAGGAAAGGGGGGGGGGTCTTATACAACATTTCATATTCTTAACGTCTAGAGTACAAAAAATTTGCTTATTAAACGCCATTTTAACATCATATGACTTTTCCCCTCAAATCGATGGCGATTTTTAGGGGCCGCAGGCATGAAATACTCCTACCTGACTTTTATAAAAACGCTACCATAATTACCTCAATTACAATCCAAAATAATTTTATCATATGAGTATTAATTAAAAAGTCAGAGACTAAGATAAGATAAGGTAAATCTTTATTAATTTCCGTGAGTAAATTCAATACACATAGTATTAAAATTGTATAAATACACACATATAATTTTCATAATATACAAAGTGTATAACAACATAAGAGTAAAGATATAAATATTTACACATGGTAAATAAATATGTTCGTATATGTATCTGTTTTAATATGATGTAAATAATATGGTCGCATACGAACTTAGGGTTTAAATATGGTCGACATAAAATACATATTTGACAAGAAGATACGGTCTTGCTTTCTTTATAAATCTTACTAAATAAGATTAAAATTCAAGAAAAAAAAGTTTTTATATCAAAGGTGTCAGAATAAATTCGATAAAACAAATACATGTATAATTATGTGAATGTGAATTATGGTAAGAGATTGGGAGACTAGTAAACAGCTACTCGGGCGAGTAACTAAGCACACACACACACACATTCCCACACTCACTAGGGTTTAGACGGTCTGCCTACCGTGTCCATTCACTGAAAATCACTCGCAAATGTACGCTCCGCTTTTAAAAGTATTGTTAAAAGTTGTAATTGACCTGGGTATGAAAGAAGCAGCATGTCTGTTAGTTTTTCCTTAGGTACCCTAAACCTTCCACTGCGTCCTATCCGCCTTTCTTCATATTCTTTTCTAATCTTTCAGTATACTCTTCATTTTTCTTACAGTGTGCTGCTCACATAGTGCCTCGTTTTTCTCTTGTCTCTTTCCGATAACCTCACCCGCTTTAGTTATGATTTTGTCTAGCCGATTGCGATCGTTCTTAAAAATGTCCCCGCCTCAAAAAACAATTCCGAAGCTAAGGGCACTGCCCAATACCGTGGAGTAAAAAAAAAATTGCAGGAGTTTCTTGTCCACGCCGAAAGACTTAAGTTTTCTAAGGCAATATAACCGTGGTTTTATCTTTTTATGATGTTTTCTGCGCTGCTGTTTCTTTTTTTAAGATAAATTTGTTGTCAAAATGACCCCCCCAATATTTAAAGTTTTCAACCCGCTCTGCAGCTACGTTGTTTATTTTGATTGGCTCTCGTTCTTTCCCACTCAGATAGAAGTCGACTATCATCTCTTTTATTTTTTTTCACATTTAGCTCTAAAAGTTGCTGTCACATCACTCTAAAAATTTACCTTTTTCTTTGACGTAATTTTGGTCACAGTTATCAGTGATCAGTTAAGCCACAACGGTGTCGTCTGCATATTTGTTAATGATACAGTCGTTGCTCATGATTTGATAGTCTGATGTATAAGTGCAGAAAAAACAAAGGGGATAGTGCCTTAAGGTGCACCGGTGTTCGTTATTATTGTGTCAGAGGAGACTGTCGGACTGAGTCTTACATACTGTGATCCGGAGGTGAGGTAGTCTATGACCCAAAGAACCAGAGCCGGGGCAAACTCATTTTTATCATTTTGTCACATAGAAGGTGTGCTTGTATCGTGTTGAATGTGCAAGAACAGTAAAAAACACCAGATGTACGCTAGCTTTTCGTTTGTCGAGATGTGCGTACGAGTTAATTAGAACTACTAGCAAAATCACTCCCTGGAAAAGTACCTGTACACCAATAAAAGTTGGAAAAGCTTTATCTTTTTATATTTACTGAGATGTCTCCATATAAAAATCTAAGCAACTTCAGAGACGTCAAAAATAGAACTTTCACTGGGAGCAATTTTAAATGAATCTGTCTGTCCTGACTTTGATTAATGCGCTTCGCTACGGCTCGACCAAAAGATGCAACTTTTAAAATGTTCATGATGTGTTTTCATGACGAATTATCAAAACAGAGATAAAACAATGATTGTATTTTCGGAATTTTTAACGAGAACTGATTCCAGTAAGCATGATTAATTGTTTCTATTGTCTCTCAGTAACGCAATTCATTCTTTCTCAAAACATATTTATCGTCAGTTTTAATATAGCGTAATTTAATGAGATATTTCTTTCTCTCCATCTTCACTGTCTTTTCTTCCACCCTTCTGCTCACTCACCCACTTCTCCCTATCCCCCCCCCCACCTCTCTCTCTCACTTGATCTATTTATATCTCTTTATGTCACAACATCAGCATCATTATCTTATTCGTCATTATCATTTTCATCCGCAACTTGTAGCAATTGTTTTAATGAACGCTTAGCAATTTTTTTTTAATATTTTCTTCTTCCTGTTAACCCGTCATAGCGAAACATTTCTTGGCCAGTAATACTATTTGTATTATAGATAGACACTCAGTCTGAAGAGCGTTTAGTACAGTGTTACTAACAGTCACTATGTACAGTAGTCTATAGGTGGCAGGCGGCTCAGACATGAACCAGGTCTGCAGACACCACCGCCAGGGGCTGGCCAGACGTGTACCCTCTCACACATCAGTTTACATACCTGCTCACACAGGGGCTCCCCTGCCTGTCATGTAACGCTATGGTATGCGCATACAGTACTCACCAAGTACTCCAACTGACATCTCTCACCTGCTTTTACACTAAAAGTAGCCTTCGTGTCTGCGGGAAAAGCCTGGGCCTAATTTGCATCATTATCTTAAAGTGTTTTTTTTTTTTACCTTAGAATACATAATGCCATTAATGCGTTTAAGTTGTAAGAAGCTGTTACATTGTTTTTAAAATAATTTTTTGCAGCATAATTTAACTCGGAATTGTCCAGATTACTAATAACCAGTATAAAGAGCATAACAGGAATAAATGGGTAATCTGAGTATCGCTCCAATGAAGCAACATTTCGAGTTATCTAGGTTTGAAATACATACTAAGCTGGACTCAAATGTATTTACCCTGAGACTTCACAATCGAAACACCATCGAAACCGAGCTGTGCATGATAGATAGTCCACTTGAGAAATTGGTCATTTTCTTTTGGCAGCGAAAATTTCATTTCATAATGTGTTTAGTCATACAAAAACATAGAAATTTGGAATAGTGGCTGGCAATACAGAAGGTCCGGAGAACCATTCTCCACATATCAATCTTTAGCTGATTTTAACCTACACCATCAATATCAGCACCATTGAAAACGTGAAAATCAAAAAGATTTTCTTTCTTTTTATTATTGCAACAGTAAACTAAAACGCGCTTTTCTTTCATATTTTTTGTTTGCATTCGGCATTGAAATTTGGGGTAAATTTTTTAAAATTTGATTGGAAATTAGTTGAAATTAGTCTTAACTTACGACTCCAGCTATGCCTGAAAAAATCAAAATGCTAGTTTAATTGCAAGGTGTTGCTACTTTCTCTTTAAAAAAATCATATTTTAGTAAATATTGAAATCCCACATTGAGAGATTTTTCACTAGCATTCAATATTTTGATTTTCCATCTCTTTCAAGAATGCCTTAAAGTTGGTGTTTGTTTAGGAAATTAAGCCTTCTTTTCAGCACATGGTTTTGCAGACCTTTCAAAGTTTTTGTTTTCTCCTTCTTGTCTTGGCTTCCCCACTTGTTTTTGATAATTTGAGAAGCTGGAAACATAAAAGTTTTTTGTGAATCACTCTTTTCCCAACTAACGCACCGTCCCTACGGAAATAATGTTCATTCAGGTAATGATATTTCCGTACTTTATTTAGTTTGTAAATACTCGTATGGAATTTTTACTAGGTCGAAGCAGATTCATAAATTCCTTGTGAAAACATCATTTTTAGTTTGTTTTTATTGTAAGGTTCATAAGCTCCACGGCCATTTACTTATTGCAATATTAAATTCCACTTAGCTTCTCTTAATTTTAGACTGCTAATGCAGATATTGGTGAAATTTATCTTGCTTTCACAAGCTTATGCTAAGTGCCCCGGTAGTAATTTTAATGAGCGTGACATTGCACCTTTTAAAAGTGACCTTTTCTCTTTCAGAGGTTATCTTTTTCCGTTTTATTCGGACTGTTATGTTCATCGTGATAATTATGTAACTAAGAGCTTCTGTGCGTAGTTCACTGGCAGCCGGCCGCTTATAGCCAGGATAAAGCGGTTACAATGAACAATACTGGGAGAAAATAGCTCTCGTGTCTCAGATTTTTTATAAGATTATCTAGGAAAGCGGAATCATTATTTCTAAATACATGAAACGGGCGGTAATCCTTTGATTAAAAAATGTAAGAGGCTGTTTGTAAATTATGCGTGACAGAGATAAACTTGTAGAGTAGCTGAAGACAACTGCCCCAATAATGGCTACAAGCCTTCTCAATCCACACATGTGCATTTGCTCTTCGCCAATACCATTTTTTTCTAAGATAAGTTCACTAAAATTATTTCATTTCCTGAAGGAGAAGCCTAAGCTTATTTGACTTAAATGAAACCTTCCGTCAACAATGCCGTTCGGCCTCTTTATCTCTTCGAGGAAAGGAGTAAAAGCAAAACAAAGACACTCGCTAATTAAAAAAAAACATACCGTAATAATTGATAAGTCAAGGTGTAAACCTAGCGACAGGTTTAACTTGACTTTAGTTGAAAATGGCCGAAACATGCTTACACATGGTTGGGCATGATTCGAACCCTTTCCACTAAAAACATAGCTTAAACCATTTGTCGAAACGCTACTTAGTTTTGAAAAAAAAAACGTTTGATGGCGAAGGTTTTTGCTTAGTCTGACAAGTGATTTGCTAACTCGGGCAGAACAATCTTTTTTTTAAAACTCCGGTGTAACGAAGGTGAGAGTCTGGCGAGCCAGTGTGTCTGTGTCTGTCCTAGCCGGCCAGTGTAGTTGTCTTATCTGAAGCAGACATAGATCATAACAGAATGTGCATACTGTACGCTGCAGCCTGCTCTAGTGACCTCAGTCAACTGGCCCTGCAGGATGCTCACGCCACTGGATGGGTGGAAAGAAACGAGTCGAAACAGAGATGGGTATAGAGCTTGAGGTGAATTTGTGAGAAGCGGAGAAAACGTTTGTCTATTTACAATAGACTTGAAATATAATAAATATTTATAGCTTAAGTCTATTTTTATTTTTTTTAAAAAACGAGTCAAGTAGTTTTACATTATAAAGGAAGAGGGGAGCAATACGAGGAGGGGGGTGCTGTGGGAGGGAGGATGAAATAACTAGTTCTAGACAGCAAGCCAAGGTAGAACGGACCGGTATCTCATCGACTAACAGGCAGAACCAGGTAGTTTACAAGCAGTTAGGAAGATATTCATACAAAAAGACGTCAGAAAGAGGATACTGGAAGAATGAAAACAACAGGTAGTGGTAGTAGAACTCAAACTTAAAAAAGATTAAAACAAAAGGCGAATGGCTGGATGCATTTAAAACCATTTATTTCCATGCTTGTGTGATCTTCTTTCAAGATGTTGTATGATATATAAATAAGAAAAAGATGGGTAAAGAGGAGTTGTAGATATGCTTAATCTGAAAAGAAAGAGAAAACAAACTCCAAACACGCACATCTGCTTACCAATGATAGTAACGAGGTAAAGAAATGATACAATAAAAATACTTTTAAAAGGTCATAATTTGTGTAACTTGTAAAAAGGTGTAAACCGAGGTCAAAACGTTGAAGAAACAACCGCGATCTTTTCAGTGTAAGAACGCATTTTTAAGAAAATCGGGCTGCTGGATTTTTTGCATTACTTTAAATAACATTTAAATACAGTGCACTTATTGTGCTATGTTTTACTCTCAAAGGTGGAAAGATTGGAGGACTAAAGA
>BMAT01001128.1:27830-50182 GCA_019649035.1 Elysia marginata | reverse complement strand
AGAAGAAGAAGAAGAAGAAGAAAGATTAGACTAGGTTAGTTAGTAAACCCACTATCGGCCTTGTAGGCTTTGGGCCCTGAAGTGAGTGGTGCCAGGTCCTTGGCTATCGGAAACAGGTGCTCACGGCCACTCTCAGCTGTCCAGGGAGGAGGAGATAACTACCTCTAACTGATGAGATCTGAAATTTACCTTACCGAACTGCGAGGGTGTGGGGGTAACAAGGAGTGGGAAGTGCATAGTTTACCTCTGTAGTACTCAACCAGGTCAGAATGGGGTGTTCACAAAGTCCACTCTACCGTATACTGATTAGCGACCACTCAGTTGACCGTTAATGTCTATCTCACTGGTCAGTTTATCAGGGAAGAACTTAACACCTGAAGCTGGCAGGCTCTGTAGTGGCTTGAGCTACAGTGAACCAGGTTGGTAAAGCCAATTTAAACGTAAAATCCAAAAACATGATTGTCTCCTTCGGCTAGTCATAAAGATAATAACGCCCGAGGTACTCTTCATGCAGATTTAAGAAAAACCAATCAAGAGCGTACGCTTTATTACAAACTTCATAAAACACGTATTTTTGTGTGGAAGAGAATGATATTTCAAAGCTTCATAATCGTTTGTGTGCGGATCGAAAGAAAAATTCTTTTGATCTTGATTCAACAACCTTGGAGCCAACGAACCCTTGCGTTCAGTTTACTTAAAATAAAATTTTGATTTTTTCCCCCTTCTTTACCCCATATTATCTAAATTTTTTAAATAGGAAAAACAGTACCATTCAAAACTCATCTCTTTTTCAACGAACTGGAAAATGATATTGTAACTAACTATGGTCTCTTTTTGGCCTTTATTTATGTAAGTCTCAGTGACAAAGGAAAATTACAATTAAGGTAAAAAAAAAATTAGTATTGCCAGATCTTGAAGCAATTCAGAAGTGGCTTAGATTCTTTTTACTTTTAAAATAGAACTCATGTCGTATTACAAGCTTGGTGGGTTGTGCAAAATTTTCAATTTCACTTTATTATGGTTTTTTCAGAAACCTTGATCACAACTCTTACGGACCTCGGCTTTTACGAACTTTTTAGACCTAAAACTACACGTTTGTTAGATCCGAAGTCCACCATAAAGATTTTTCTTTTACGGTAATTGAACGTGACAATGTCACATTTGTCAATGGGTTTTACAGCACAGCATCAAAAACCATTATAAGTACCTTTCGCACTTACAGAGCAGCATCTGTTTAAATAGAGCGCGTTCCTACAATCTTGTACTCTGATATTAAAGATCTTCATCCATCTTTAGGCCAATACTTCTCTGACAACCGGATAGGGTTACAAAACTTGACTCTGTTTAGTCAGGTATCTAGCTCGCTTTATTTCTGATCTTCTTTTTAACCACCACTCTCCTTCACCCCTTTTATTGCAGGAAAACGTATTTCAATCTATTACCTGTCTGCTTTAATGAACGTGTATTTTTTTTTTCAAATAGGCAGTGCGTGTTTAAAAAGCGCTAAGAATATTTATTTCACCAGTGAAATTTTAACTTGCTGGCTTGTTCAGTATCTTATAGAAATAGGCATTTAACTTCTTTTTTTTTGTAAATAAACAACAAGCCAAAAACAGTAAATTAAAACAGAGAAAGAATGAATGAACACTTTATTTTTGTCTTAGATTTTGTGACCTTTGACCCATGCATCTTACAATTCCAACAACATTTTCTCATACACAAACTACATGTAATATTAACAATGTAATACATGTAATGTGTAAAAGCTGAGTCTTGCATAAAAACCATACATTACTTAATGACCATTATACTGAGATCAATGCATGGTATAAAAAGGGTAACCAGCTACTAGATTCAGAGAAGAAAGAGAGGGAGAGACTTAGGAGAGGGAGAGACAGAGACAAACAAACAGACAGAGACAGATACAAGGAAAGAGAGAGAGAGAGAGAGAGAGAGAGAGAGAGAGAGAGAGATGGCGACAGAGATAAACAGACAGACAGAGACAGATACAGGGACAGAGAGAGAAGGGGCGACAGAGACAAACAGACAGAGACAGATACAGGGACAGAGAGAGAGGTGGCGGGGCAGTAATCCGATCGATTAATGTTAACAAAGACGATCAGAAAAATAGCAAAAAATAAGAACATTTTATGAAAGAAAAAGCTGTTTTCTTAAATAAAACCGTTGAAAAAAGACATCGAGTGAAAGACTTTTTGATTTGACGCAGATATGTTTGTACATAAAGCAACAAAACTCAGGTGTCTAAAAATCACGGACATATACACGCGGTCTTTTGGGAATAAGTAAACCTATGAAAAAATTATATTGCTTAATTTTTTGAAAATCAGTTAATTTGTTAACAATCAGATGAGTAGACTGAACTCAATACGAGACGTTTGTGACATCAATGTTTTGTGTCGTTTACTTGCCAGTTATGTAGCCTATAAAGGTTTTTCATCCCTTTTTATCCTCTCTCCCCCCCCCCTTTCTCTCTCTCTCTCTCTCTCTCTCTCTCTCTCTCTCTTTCTCTCTATTTATCTAACTTTCTCTCTTCTCTATATATCTCTCTGTGTTTCTTCCCCTTTTCCGTCTACATTCACTCACCCTTTTGTCCCTCTGTTTTAGTAAACTATCAGCGAAACAAAAATTCGCCAAAATTATTGAAAAACAAAAAACTCAAACCTTCTTTATGTGTGTGTTTGCCGGCTGTTATCAGCTTCCCATAACCGTCTCGTAGTATAAAACACACGTCAAAACTAATGGAGGGGAACATACACACATTAACCCGGCTGCTTCTTTAAAAAATAAACTTCGAAAGCAAAAATGCAGCCACAAGAACAACAGAAGGAAGAGCCACGGCATAAAAAATGGCACGCCTGTACAGTTTCAAAGTCTGTTTTGCGGTGTCTGCGTTACGTTACGTTACGTTTTCCTCATCAAGACAGAATGGATGACGTACGCTGCGCACTTTTACCGTTCCGCTACAATCCCTTCTTCTGATGTTGATGTAGCGTAGAGCTGGGAACAGACGCTGTTGCCGGTGCTGCAAATGGTGATGTTGATGGTTATGATGATGATGGTGTCTGTGCAGTTTTAGTGAAGGAGCTGAGCGAGAAGTTGGGAGGGGCAGATGATGCAGTTAGAAGCAAAAATTTACTCAAAATGCTAGAGACAGAGAGGTACTGAGAGTGAAAGAGATGAAAGATAAACTGGTGTAGAGAAATGCAAGCGTATATTTTTTGTTTGTGGGGGAATCAAAGTCGAGGATGAAAATGTAAATTAGTTGTTTCTAGAGTTTCATGGAGGAAGAACAAAAGACAGCACAGTCTAAAAATTTTCTGTAAGATTTGTCAGAGCACATAGTATTGGTTTTGTCAAAGAAATATTAGGAAAAAGGTTTCAAACATTTTAATAAAGCAATCTACATACAAGCATTGGGCTCTTTGAAAAAATCGTTTATAGAAAAAGCGAATAGATCCTTAGTTCATGTGTTATACATTCCATCTCACATTTACTTAAACGTTAGTGGCTATTCTGGTTTCATAAACAACATTTGTTTTGGTGTATCCTGGAGTATACAGAGTATCAATGATACATTGTCTATCCTCGGCAAGCCAAACCACAAGCTATATATACAGAGTCATCTACAAAATGACTCAAGTTTCAAAGTTAATAGTGTAAAGCATGGTGAACCAGCACTTTGTTCAATTAAGTATTCAAACAGCTACAGTATATACAAATATGACATAAAATTTATGATGAATACAGTTATGATATTTTATACAGAATAAGGGATTGTCTTTAAAATATACCTGTAAATTTTGTGTTAATTTACACCCTGCAAACATCTTGGACATTGTTGCTAAAAGTGAGTTTTAATTTCCTAATACCAAGTAGTAAGATACTCAAAAAGCGTTCGATAACAGGAAGTCTTCAGAGGAGAATCATCTCGCCTTCACAACGAGTGTAATGACTTTTAGTTTCCCAACTAGTTTATGAAAACCAACTAGATAAGAGATAGTGAAAGAGATGCTGCCCAAGTTCTGTGCATCGCCTGTATGCACCGTTTGTGTAGCGGAGAAAAGAATAATGTCTTAAGCAAACACCATCAGCGCCAGGGCGGAGCAGAATCTGGGGTAATTAATGTCCTATCATAACCAAGCCAGGCCCGTCTGATTAGAGCAGACGACGTGTGGGTCACCGGGGTGAGTAGAGAGAAGCCCTGACACAGCGGGAGGGCCCCAACACGCACTGCTCACTCTCTCACTCGATGCGCTATCTCTCACAGCACTCGATTAGATATCTGATATCTTGAGCCATGATGTCATAAGTTAAGGGTTCGCAAAAAAAAAAAAGCCTTTTAATGCTTGTGCAGACAAAAGAGACGAAAGTGTTCAAAAAACAGTCAATTGAAGTACAAGCTATCGAACTCCATATTAAGCAATATATACACTATGTGAAAATCTAAATCCAGTGCATATTTTTCTCTTCGAAATTTGTAAAAAGAAAAACCCAACAAAAACGCCTTTTTCTGGTATGTACTGATTGGTTGTTTCAACTTTTAACGTCCCAGTCAACTTCGAGGTTATATAAGAGAAGGCGCTTTGGATAATTGAAAGCTTGCTGCCACACTGTGGTGTAAGGAGCGCTTGCGTACACCACACCCAGTCACATTATCCTGACACCGGGCCGATCAGACTTAACACTAAATCCATAATACCAGACACTAGGCGGATCAGCTGCTAACACCAATTTTAAAGACCTTAGTTTGACTCGGTTGGGGATCGAACCACGTACCTCCCGATCTCTTAGCGACTGTCTTACCGCTAGGACACAGGACCGGTCTGGTATGTACTGAAAAGTAGTACTACTAAGTCTCTAAACGCTGAAAATGACGACTGAAACAAGGGGATTTATCTGTTTTGTAAATAAACAATAGTTCAACTCCAAATTCCACAGCTGTCGCGTAAACTTTGTACAAAAAATGTTCACGGACTTGCAGAAATGTAATTAACATTAATTTAATAATTTTGAACCACTCCCACATGCCTTTTCTGTGGGCTCCACATTAATTTTATGACAATAAACTTTTGGTTAAATCTAAAATGCATTGAACTTCGTATAAATTTGGACTGCTCTTTATTTTTTTACGCGTTTTTCATCGACTGGGGGTAAGAAAAACGAAGATGTTGCTTGCCATTTACTGACCGTGCGGTATGCCACACGTCCGATCAATGTCAGGCACGAGCGTGTTTGTGGGTGTCATTTATACGTTAATGTTGTCCCTTGAGACCATAGCAGGATGTAACGATAGGTAGGGCTTGCTCCATCTTACGACTAGTTATGAACCTGGCGGCCTTCTAGATCTTAATTGCATTTCTGTGACCTACCTGATTTAACGGCAATCAAAACTGTTTACACATCCCATCTAAACGAATACCGGTAATTCTTATTGAAACTCTGTCGCCTGTTTAAGACAGTTTAGTTACCTCACTCGTTTTAGATAATCTTTGCAATAGTTTGTCGTTGTCGTCGTCGTTTTGCTTATTTGTTGTCGTTTTTTTTTTGTTTGGCTTTACTTTCAATAAAGACAAAAATCCGTTATAAATAGAAAAGCAGTCTTTCACCTTGTTTTAGTAATGAAACATCAAATGATTTGTTGGTTAGCTAAGAAATTGGGAAGTACGAGTATTGTTTCACATCTAACGGCCATGTTATTTCTTTGAATAAGGAGAACATTTTATCTTAGTATCTGGTTTGCAGTCCCGTTCTATTTCCATACCTAATTGATAATAGTGTGTGTCTCCTTTTTTTAAAATCTCCACCTCACTTCTTTTATCGAGCACTCACTTTGTATTACAATTTTTCTTCATGTCTCTTCCATTCACTCTTTTATTCTACCCGCATCACTCGCTTGCACTCAAGCGTTCTCTATCCCACGATCCAGCCCCTGGCACAAAGCTGGACTGAACTGTCTTGATACACGGATAGTCCAGTTGTGCATACAGTGGGCGATAGAATTACATGCCACATGTCTTTCACTCCTGAACTGACACAAGCCAGAGCTACTAACCTGTTTAGTCCTCCATATTGGGTTGGTATGGGAATCGCCACGATTTGCGGGACGTGAATGAAATACGAATTTTTTTTATGAAAAAGGCTGCAGTAGAATCCTATTTTTTAGGAAGGTATAAATTTCAGCTCTAAAAGTAAAGACAAAACATGTAAGGTATCTGCGTTACGCCTTCGTCAGAAGAAAAAATCAGATCTTACATCAGTTTTCTATGTATCTTTTCTTTACTGTGTTCATCATAATTGTATAGGGCCTATTTTAAATTATTTAAAATAATATTATTGCTTTTTTAATGTTATTCCTGTGTCTGACGAAAGTATAAACCCGACAGCTTACTTGTTTTGCCTGTACTTTTAGAGCTGAAACATAAACCTTCTTTAAAAAGTTAATTTGCTCATCCACACAGTTCTACTGCGACTCCTGTTTAATTTGCATTAGACATCAGCTGATATGAATTTCTGTTGACTGACTAAACCATTTGTCTCAATACTTAAAAACCATAGATCTAAGGGTTGCATTGGACACTGTACAAGCAATATTAAGGATGAGGGTTTATTTGTTATTGTGGCGTTTCTAGAAACAATAGGCTTTGATCACAAATTTTAAAAGATCTAAGTGTGAGTTCTGTGTGGAAAAAATTCAACTGATGAGTCACAAACATTGTTCACGATATCACATCAGACTGCAAAATTATTTTGCGTCACCACAGTTTATGTGTCTGTATAAAAAGAAAGCTTTAAAACGATGGTTTTTTTTTTATCGGTAATAAAGTCTAAAGAAAAATTAAGGATACTAAAGAAAATAGGACGTAAGGAAGTCGATTTCATTCCAGAAGAATTTTTGCATAAGACAAATATAACTATTTCTGTTTGCCTAAAACAGGAGTCTATGTACAATGGGGATGAGTTTTTTTTATTAAATTCGCTGTTCTCGTCCTTACACTTATTTTTCATAAAAGGAAAAACAGATCGTTGTATACAACAAGTAGCCTATCTCTTTCCTTACAAAATTTTGAACTTTAGTATGATTGCGTCCATTTCTCTTGGTATCAGTTCTGTGTGTGAGTAAATATTTCCACGACATAAGTAGACAAGCATCTCTACCTATGCTAGACTTCAAGAAACTTACAATTTTTGGGTCTTCTCGAACTTTTTTTGCTGCGGTCAGATTTATATATTGAGAACTATTTCTTTCAATGCGGTTTTTGCATATAGTTATTGAGAACTATAACCAAGTTTTCAAACGAAATCAAGAGTAAAGATATCACAATGTTCTATTTTTTGGAAGACCTACAAAATAATGCAGTATGGAGTACTTTCTACACATCGGAACAAAAAAATTATCTTTGAAATTTCTAATCAGTACCCGTAACTTGTACATTTTCTCAAAAGCTTTAAATGATGAGCCGATATTCTTTCTCGTTATTTTTTTTCTTTAAAGATTTTTTCTCACGTTTGGTCTATTTGATGACAGTGTATCGATATTACAAAGGTGTGTAAAATCATGGGATTCTGGTAATAGTTTTGATGCTGAGATAAAGATGAGCTGATCTTTATGAAACTTTAAAAGGGTAACTTTACCAACAAAGCGATTACCTGGTTTTAGAATTCTTGAACCATATGTCCTAATATCTCCGTATCCTTTCATAGTTTCTAGCTAAAAATCAACTGTGAAAAATTTATTTCATATTTTAGTTGAGGATTAGAGTTGGCTGCACTTTTTGTGCAATAGCTATAAGTCACTCGAGGTACTTACAACATTTAGTCCAGAACTAACAGTTAAATGGCATAACTAAAGCAGTATTAGTTACATCATAGTTGTAAAATTAAAGCCTGGAAAATAGGACGTAAGGAAGTCGATTTCATTCCAGAAGAATCTTTCATAAGACAAATAGATAGTTACTTATTAACAACCAGTTACATGATAGCTTTTTGATATTATGATTTTTTTCGTAGCAGCATCTTTATAGTAAAATCTACAAAAAATGTTGGCGCTTTATAACAATTAACACATGAAAAAGGCTGCCAATTTTGTCTAATTACAGTCAGAACACGGATTACTTTCTTTTAACAACGGAGATTGTTTCTGCTTTCGATTTGTCACTTAAGCATGATTAAAGAAAGCCTGTCAAAGCCGTGTCAATATCATTACTATCATTCCTCGAATTTAGTTTGAGCAACATAATAAAGGAAATATTGCCCCAAGGTTTTACTCTCTTTTCTCTACATTGCTCAGAAATTGAATCATACAGGGCTAATGGTGGTCTCAGTAGCTCTCCATATCCCTTAGTGTTCAAGATTCCAGACTTGAGATGTTGCAAAATTTTTCGAAGTCTATGGCAGGTTCCAGAACAGGTACATTAAGTTCTGACCTTTAGCACTAGCTAGGTGAGAGAGCCGATGTATAGTCGATATCCCTGCCTTGGCATCTCGATTACCCTCCAGAATATAACGGCACACTTATGGGACAGTCTGGAGTCCGCTGATGAACTCACAATTTTATAGATGCCTGCACCAGACAAGCCCGTGGCATATTCTATCCATCCGCTGTCACTATGGCGCTATTATTCATCTACCTGCTCACTGCCAAACCGTCCAATGCAAGTGCTACTACAATGCTCCACAGCATCTCCACAGGCAGAACTCCCAGCGGCACTCTCACTCACCAGGGGGCGCGCGCCTCACTAATCACGTGACGCAACGTCTAGCCTCTGCGCAGGTCATTAAGCACCGACCCGGAAGCAGTGTCAAGTGACGTCAAGCTGCGCGCGGGCGATGCGCACTAGGTCCCCGAGGAGTTCGGTACCGATGAGGTGCACGTTCATGAGCCGATGGGGGAAGAGGATACTCGTGATGATGATGTTGCCGTTTAATGGCGATGTGATGATTGTGTTGATGATGACAGCGGTGATAGCTCTACGGACGAGACTCAGGAAGAGATTGTAGCGTTGGTTTTCAATCTTTTATGTCGGAGGAGGGAGCCATAGGTGTCGGTGTCACGCCAAAGAAACGCCATTATTTTCTGTCTGGGAAACTGAGAAGACATCGAACTTGGGGAGGTAGTTAAACTGACCCCCTTTATTGTCAGTGAGCCGAGTAAACGGTTTTATCTAGGTGATCAATCTTTTTTAATCAGCATTACTAAGTTACATGCATCATTCCGATGGGTATACCTGTATAGTCAAAATAAGGAGGAAGCCAAAAAGATCTGTATTTTTTCTTGGAGTGTTGGACTGAGATAAAATATGATGTATTATGTTTTTAGGAAGACGTCGAATACAGCGCATTGTCATTTATGAAAGACACATATCATAATGACAAACAATTGGATCTAGAAAACAATTTTGGAAGAAAACCTTTATTCTCATTGTTCTTTCTAATTTTCTCCCTTTTTGCAATTTTTAATCTGAAGAACATCCAAGTTTACTATTATTTGTCGCATAAATGGCATTCTTATAATCTGTTACTGCCTGTAAAACTCTGTGCTTCAACTTTTAAATACTTCTTTTTTTTTTGTTACTCGCTTCCTATTTGTTGCCATTGTAGACGGCTCGATTAGAATATAGGCTAAAAAATGCACTATCATTTTTAGTAACAACGCTGACTTTTATGTGCCATGATGCCAAACGCCCTTATCATGGCATTAGACACTTTTACATTCAATTCATTTTTTGTATCGTATGAATTGGACATTTTCTTGCGAACTACATGTAAATTGGTTGGATTTCACTTGGTTTTCCTAGTTATTGCTTTGATTTACTGTTATCTTTTGTTGCATATTTGGTTCTGTTATCCTCTTTGCAGACGATAAAAGCTATCGCATAAATTATTAGTAATTGATAACATAATTAATTTTATTATTGTTTTCTCTGTTTTCTTCTTATTATATACCTACCCTGTTCTCGAATACATCACTTTCGCCGGGAAATGTGTGTTTTCTTGAAAACGATATAAAACAGTACACTTCGATGAGCCGTCTGCGTTGTTACCTTCGGGAAATTTTTTAACCAAAGGCACTCAAGTTACCAATTATACTCTAAACACTTTTCTTTATTAACAGATTTCCACCGTCCAAAAAGTATTAGCTGTTTCTTCAAGCCTTAAATACAGTTATAATGTCTTTACCATGTTCATGTTTTTCTTTATCCCGCCAGCGTGCGTGACAGGAGCAGGCATGAGTCGGCGGTTCCATGCCCTACAATACGACCATCAGCCTCCTCCTACAGCAGACCATCAGCTGGGCACACCGCCAGGTATGGCCCCCCACCTGGCACAGCAGCAGCACACAGCCCAGGACAACACCGGCACCACCAACAGCGACTGCAAGACAGAGGGGGCCAATCTCCAGCAGAGCAGCCCAGGCTTGGAGAGTGCGAGCACTGTCCCAGGTAGTGGTGCCGGAAGTACTGACGACACTCCAGGCGGAGACAAAAATAGCGTCGGGGAATCTTCTGACAGTGGTAGAGGGACAGGTGGGCCCAAACCGGAGCCGTCACTTCCCAGTGAGCCTCTGCATTACAAACTCTTACACGTGGAGTGCAAGCTGGAGATGAAGGCTCTGTGGGACAGGTTTGACAGTCTGGGCACAGAGATGATCGTCACCAAGCTAGGCAGGTAGGTGTTCTAGAGTTATCATGGTCTTTACGCCTACGCGGTGGTGGTGGAGGATCACAAACTACTTGTAAACGGTTGCCTGCAGTCTCCTATCAACCGAACTGATGTGGTCCGTTTTTTGCTTTCACATAGTGACGCACTCACATGAAGGAGTGATATGTAAAGAGAAAATTTTCAAATCCTTCAAAGTGTATTAAACTGACGTATGTTAGCGTCATGTAAAAGGACCTTTAGGTTCTCTGGCTTTGTTTAATGAGACAATTAGATAAGACCTTGCTGTGAGGAAACTTTCTCAGTAAATAATACTTTCTTTTTATAAGATGGCATCTGATCGGAATTATTTTCATTACAGAAACAGTCAAATGGTTGGGAGAAAAAGTTTGTTTTCAAACCGAAATGATTGTGGGTTATTTTTTTTTCAAATTTTACTGCCAACATCTTTCATTCCAATGAAACGTAACAGATTTGTTTTTCTTTTAAATGCATTTATTTGTCGTTTCTACTTTTGAACTTTTTCTGTATAAAGTCTCTGGACAAGACTCTCTGTCTTATACTCTCACTCTCTCTCTCTCTCTCTCTCTCTCTCTCTGTGTCTCTCTCTCTCTCTGTCTCTCTCTCTCTTTCAGTTTGTCTTTCATTTCAATTTTTTTCTATCTTGTGATTTCTCTCTCTTTATTTTTCTGTTTGAGTATCACGTTAAACGGCCGCAATTGTTTTGTTATTACAAAAGGAAACTAGCTTTGTAGTATATTTCGCACTACGCAGTAATGTATTATCTTTTTATATCTCCCTTTTTTACTTTTTGTTTGTCTGCTAATCTATTTTTCCCTCGCCAAAGTACCGTTTCAATTTCTCCCCTCTCTTGTTCACTCTTTGTCTCTTACATTATTCTTCTCTTTCGTCCTACACATTTTTCTCTCTCTCGCTCTTTTTTGCGTATTCGACCTATCTACACATCTGTCTCCATCTATCTATTTATCTGTTTCACTACCGGCGTCTTTCTTTCCATCTAGTTCTCTAAATTGCACTATCTTTTTAAATAAACTTTCTCATAAAAACCTGTGCATATATTCCACACCCTTTGACATCTTGAACCCTGCCCTTAACTACACAGCAAAGTTCGGCCCGAGCATCAGGCACTGGGGGTGGTAGCAACCTCTAATCAGATAGTACACAGTAATTGCCAACTAGCTGGCACTGAGGTTTCTTATCAAACAATTAAAACGTCGTAAGTTTACCCTCACTAGTAGACAGAACTCAACACAGCCGTGTGAAAAACAATTTCTTATGTTTCCCTGCTTATCTAACAGCCGCCTGCCTCACTGCCTGCAGTCTTCCATCAAATGCAAATCCTTTCTAATTTTTTTTGGTTTTGAAAAAGAAAACAAGACAAACAAGAAAGGAGAAGTGTTAAGTTAAGACTTTAAACGTTCGGTTCGTTTATAGTTTACACAATTCTGTGCCAGCATGGTTTCCGATAGATTACTTGTAGAAGATTAGTACGCTACGGTAATAATCATTCGTTTTTGTGGGTGTTGTCTTCTCAGAATATTCCGTGTCTTTTTTAGTCTTCATTTACAGACTATGTGAATACTTTCCAATAAAGATTAACAGGTGGCTGATACTGGGGTTTTCCCCAGACAGTGCACTACATAATTGCAGTTGAACTTCTCCGAGGAAATACTTGTGGTTTTGAGCCTGAGAAAATCAATTTTCAACTTTTCAGAGAGTCGTCGAATGCTCCTTATGACAAGAAAAACTCTCAGACCAAGACCATTTTTTCAAACACATATTTCCAACTTCCAACTTTCTTATAGAAGGGATCATTCAACGTGCACGGACTAATGGGGCTGACCTAATTATTAGCAGTCATCGGAATATTGGTAAAACACCACTTTTTTCTGCCGATCTTTTTGTCTATACCATGGCTCATTGCGCACTCCTTGTTTGTTTTTCTCAAAGGTGTTCTTCTCGGGCATTGCAGGGAAAAAATATGCAAAGTAAATGAACGCTTTTACTGCATTTTTTATACACAATACAACACTAGTAGTAATGATCACGTGGTAGATTTAGTTCAAACTCATTAAACCACTACAAACCTAATTTCATCTTCGAAATGCGTAGTGAACGAGGCCACATACTTTGGCGTTTGTGCGGTAAAAATACTTTTCTTCCTGTTCATTTTTTAGCTCGTTAAAATGTTACATGTATTAGTCTCATCTCTTTATGGTAAAGGTTTCAACACTGCGCACGAAGACGCGTATAACTTCTAAAATAAATAACGCACCAACTTTAGAGCACATCGTGAAGTCTTTTTCCATTCTTCTGTTTGTTTAAAAGGTTCCTACACAAGGTAAAAAACACCTCTAACAAATCTTAGACAAGGTAAAAACACCTATGAAACACCGTATTTACCAGCGTAACTTATGAGTCCCACTATTACAAAACTTCCACAAAACAAAATAAATCTGATTTAAAATGACTTTTTATAATGAAGTCTGGCAATTTCTCCATTTTTTGAGCCAGGAGAAATTCAGACAGGCAATTACTTTGGCAAAGAAGTTTTATTTGGTGGTATATTTAAGAACTCAGTGTAAAAGTTTTGGGACAAGATTTTCGGGAAATGACCACTTTCTCTTCAATTTATTCTTTTCCTTTATAATCGTTAAAGGGGCACATCATAAAAAGTAATAAAGGTTCAGAGTTAAATGTTGTGATACTTCCATAGAAACCATTTTATCAACGAAGACCCTCGTTTTATTAAAAACCTTCAATTCTGAAGGTTCTTGCAAACACCTACAAAACACATATACGAGATGCAAACACCTAAAAAAATTAAAAGATAATAATTATTATGATAGTTAGTTGAGCAAAAATTATATTTATCTATAAATACTACAACCAAAAAAGGAAAGGAACACTTAATTCCAGGAGTAAATACTAAAAGATCTTTTAATAGCCTTCCAATTTGATTAAATAAAAGTTGTTATATGGCAATATAAAAGGAAAACCTTGGGCCTTCACTGTTTTACTTAATATGTTATTTTGATTCGAGCAGCACAGGGCGTGCGTAGATGTATAGATCTAGCATTTTATTTTACAAGAAACGAATTGAATAATTCTGTGGGTAGAAATTAGGAGAACGGAGTAAGGATGATTCTTCTACAATCAACTCTTATTCTGAAGGAGGTAGCTCTTTGAAGTTATCTAAGACAGAAAAGGGGGTTAATTTTAACAGGTTAAAACAGTTAGGATGGCATAGGCGCATTGAAACTGGGATTTAAAAAATGGGATTGGGTTTCCAATAACTGAAACAAAATGAAGAGAGAGGCGTAATTTTATCATAAAACTTTAGGTACATGTATTACAACACAACAGATTTCAATATCCCCTTACCTAAATTGACAACAGCAGAGGTCGAGTGGTCTTCAAATCTTAGAATCTAGAGCCAGCAGCAAGTGTTACTGTAGAACGTTTTTGAAGTGAAAACAGGTATCACATTTCCCTTTAGTCTTGACAGATTTTGGGTTTTGCATACTTGTAACAAAATTAATTGTATATTTTAGCTACAAGGTAAAAAAAAAGTTCTGGTTGAAGTCAAAGTTCTTACAGTAACAATTCATAACAATCATTCTATTCCATTTCAGTGTAGTAAAAATATGAGAGTATGCAAACTATAAGATTTTAATTTAATGTGTTTAAAGCCGTTAAAATAACACTAGACATTTCTCGACAAACATTTGACACTATGTCTTGGATGATAAAATAATTACTACTCATAAAGTCATACATGAAAGCGCATACAATATGAAACAGCTATAAAACACCCCTAATTTGTTGGAATGTTCGGGCTGCAGGTTTGTAATAAAGATAGCAACCTCAACACCGATGGCAAAACTTTTACACATGGAGTAAGGATATACTATTATGAATGTTGATTTTATTTTACAGACTTCTGGGTTTTATGGGAGGGTTTCAAGTTAAAGCGTTTTAGCTTGTAAAGTCAGATTTACATGTTTATGAAATTTTAGAAATTTTACAGAGCAATAAATTATAATCATTGCGCTGTGATGAAATGAGCTTTGACGGGTCCTGAGAAAGAAGAAGCCGGCAGAAAGTTGCGTTTTCATAAAGACAAAATCATGCATTAACATTAGTTTTTAAAGCTGTAAAGCAAAGCACACGTAACAAAAATGGCGTGAAGGTACGGGGGAAGGGGGGGGGGGGACAAAAGGACAAAAATGGTAAGTAATGGGACTGGCGAATCTAAATTTTACAATTATCTTATGTATCAGCAGTGTTAACAGAAAAGAGGCGAAGGTGTTACTAAGTAACATTAGATCAAATTAAACACGACAATTACTGTAAGTTTTATGTATAATCTTCAATACAGATACAAACAGGCGTAAATGTTGGAGTTTTCTTGTACGCGAAGGGGTCATGATCGTAACGAAGCAAATACGTTGCCAGCCACTCTTTTATGGTACATGTATTTTCATACACATTCATCCTAGCGGCAATGTTTTTGAAAACATAGTTATGTATAATGTATCCCCTTCTATTTATTGTTACGCCATATTTTGTTGTGACTATTACAATAATGGTGCGTACTCTCTTATTTAATTACATTGTTTCCAAATCTACCTTTTCTATTATAGCGTCAAAATTTATCAAATCTTTGATTGAAATTTTTTAATATGCATCATTTTAATTACAGAGTCATACAATTAACGAAACAATAGCTTGCAACTGGAACTTTAGCTAGTCACCTAGCGGGTGTGCTCGTTAGATTCTTTGCCATGGGTGATTTTTAATTTAGCCTTTCTGCTTCTTTTCTGAAATTTGGTTTTCATCTATCCATGATTTTACAAAGGCAAAAATAATGACATTGCCAGATATCATCAAGATTTTGGAGAGAAGTTTTCTCTATTTGAAAACAGTTTAAAGAGCTTCCAAAGGTATACATTTATCTATATACCGTAAATGTCATCATGTCATGTGGACTCAAAATTATTAAGCGGCTTAATTATAAGTCTTTTTTTTATTTAAACGAATTTTGCTACCAGTATAATTGGTTAACAGTATTGTATCTAACAGAAGCCGTTGCTAGCCCTCGCTATTGCAGCAATATGACGGATTGTCAGTACGGCCGTAAGATTCGTCGCCATGAAGAGTTTTCGTTGGACTTTAAGACCTTTTCCAGTGTTTAAGCATCAACCTTTAATATAAAAGAATACTTAACGAAGGTACTATTGAGTTAGATTTGTAATATAATGGTAATTTTTTCTAAGATTTTTAAAAATATTTTTTTAAATCTTGGCCGCGATCTTATCTTTTGTCTGTCATGCGGCCGGAGAGAGAGAGAGTCGGTTCACAGGGATATCTCTTCTTGTGACCAGAACGACTTGGTTCTGGTGACCTGAAAAACTGGCACGTAGTTCAAAGATAACCAATGTCATATCCGTTACCTGGTACAACTTCATCAATACTGCAGTGCTGCTGTAGTTCAGCGGGTTTTATGGCTCGTTCTTAGATTTAACATCTTCAAGGAGTATCTTACCTCTGAAAACCGCGGCGTGTGTGGTGGAAGGTTGGAGACTCCACTCCACACGTGGAAAGGTCGGCAGACTCCGGGCTTTGTTTGCACAACCAGTCCAATAATACGGGGAGACAACTGCGAGAGGCACGGGGAGGAAGAAAATGGGGTGATGGCCGACACGATGACAGCGGCAAAACATTCAAGCTTGCCATGGGAAGGAGATATTGTGCAGTGCGGGTGAAAGGTCGACAGGAACTAAGGGAAAGAACTCGGTCGAGAATCACCAGTTTTCTTCGCCCCAACGTCGATGACAAAATCCATCTAAATACAACAGTTTTCTTTTTCGTTTTAATAGTTTTTGTCCCCGGATGTGTTCTTAAAGTTAAAAAAAATAATTGAATTGAAATGGGATAAACATGAAATTGTCTTGATTATTCACAAGACGTAGGCGCCGTAGAATGATCTCAAATAGTAACGAAATCAGCGATTTTTATAAAGTTCTGCATAATAAGAATTACCAAAGCGCTGGTCTCAAAAGCATGTGCTCTACCAACAGTAACAACTAAATCTGTGCATACAACTATATTTTTATTGTTGTGACGATATTCTACAGCCTTGTGGCCATCTGCACCTATCTGAGCTTTCTTCTGTGCTGTTGAAAACTTTTTATTAATAATAGTTGTTTCAATTTCTAATAACAAAATGAATTTTATGAACCTGAGATGAGCATTGCTCTTATCGCTATGGACTTAAACTTATGTCTTAACATGCTATCAGTCCCTAATGGGCGTCTAAAGTTATAGGTTAGCTTCATACACAAACTCACTGCATTTTTTTCATTCAAGTCAATTATTGTCTGACTATTTAGGCCATATCGTTATTCTACGAACACAATGAAAGCTTTAGTTTATTTTCAATAACGGCCGTTACGAGCATAGTGTGGCTCCAATAAACAAGAAGAAGTAGAAAATGTAAATGACTCCAGCGCTGGGCGTAAATAATCCAGTCGTGAGTAATACGATGTCAAAGGTAGCTTCTATCGTGCAGTGTTTTTGTGGTAAACACTATTGTGTCAAGACTGCCAGTTCTCATCGTTTTAAACAGTCAAATCGAGACTAAGCGCTTGTCTGTCTATATCCCGAATCAGGATGTATGTTTTCAGTGATAAGTAGAGGTGACACAATGTCGTGTTGCAATAAATTGTTTGATTGGTTATTGTTGTCTTAGGAGGTGCGGAACTAGGCACTGGCCCAGAAAAACACACCACGGAATGTTGCTCTTCATACGTTCGCTAGGGATCTCATGGTTTTCGGATCTTCCTGGAGGTTTTTGACCACAAGGTTAAATAAATGCTACGATGTCGCCACAACCATTACATATTGTCTTTTACTTCGTGAAAGTTAGAGAAGAGAGAGAGGGGGGAGAGAGAAAGAGAGAGAGAGAGAGAGAGAGAGAGAAAAGCATTGTAAAGGAGAGACCGGCAGAGAAAGAAAGAGGAACAGGAGGGGAGAGGGCCATTCGTATTTAAGATAGCTGGACATTAATTTTTATTATAAACGATTCCTTTAAATAAAGTGAAGTGTATTTTACATTGCGGGCGTTTGGGTCCTTAGCATTTTTCAGATGAAGAAATTTCGTTTTATATTCCGTAATTACAACAAAAGCACCAATAAAAATAGACAACAAAACAACATTACTAGTACATTCATATTAGATTTAAAGATACATAGAAGTTCGGAAAAAAGACTGTAAATAAATTTACTTACGGTTGCTTCAAAGGATAGAAAAAAGTAACAAAATGACAGAGAAATACTCGGTTTAGTGTGAAATAAATTACAATATAGTGACAGAGATTAATGATGACAAAAAGAAAAAAAAACAAATACGTTGAAAGAAGACAACAAATTACAATAAAGCGAAACTGACAGAAAAACACGAGCAAAATTACAACTTACCAAAAAATACACCAACATAATGTACATGTAAGAACACCTGGGCAACAAATTATAACAAAGCAACCTTAAGAATACTAGCTTAACATACAATGTACATTAATGACAAAAAGGTATGAAGCAAAAACATTCATGTTTATTGGTTGGTTTCATGTTTTGTATGGTGCCTATCTATATCTCAGAGATTTACAGGAAGTCCTCTATCTCGGTTTGAAGAAAGTCTTGATCATAGGTTTCTCAATTTTCAGTTTCAGTGCTCTTTCTTAAATATCCAGTTGTTTCCAACACCGCTTCCTCTGTTGCTAATCATTTCCAATTAACGTACATCTGCTTATTTTCTGTCCGTTTTTAAATTCAGACGAAACACAAACGATGTTAGAACTCAGTTGTACCAAATAAGAAACAATAAATAGCGTACTTGACTAGGTGCTAAAACAGCTTCAGTTTTTTTGTTGACAATTCCAGACAAAGTGTTCTTGCGATCGAATAGACGATAAGTGTCGCAGGCAACATTACATTAGTAGAGGACAAGCATTTCGCTACGGCAGAGATCAAGGCGCCTATGCAGAAGCATCTCACGTACCTAACAACACAACACAGGTGGTATTAATCCGCCACGCGCACACGTCATGTGGACCATATCTAGTCTCTTTATCCTTTCCATTGAAGCTCGTCTGTGTGTCAATCTTCCAACCTTAGACGGAAGTGCAGATAAAATGTTAAAGAGCACACTGCACCGGAAGCAGAAGTGAGCCTCTGTAACCTGATCTGAGACTTGTGCGTCATGAAAACATGTTTGTAACCACAACCAAACGGATACTGGAAACATAGAAGTAGCTGGCATGTCTATTATGTTCTTCGGAACTGAAGAGTCACCAGGTCATGGGTAAGGTGAAGGCAACAACTAAGTGCATCACTGAGGTGTAGGCCTATAGTGGAAAGGTTGTATCTGATCAGACATACTATATTGAGATTGTTTAGTGTGTACGTAGTTTGACACGGTGTATGCCATGTAACATGAAAAAAGCCTATGTGTAGTTTTATTATCGTCCAAACAAAATCGGTGCTTCAATTTTTTTTCATGATCTTTTTTACAGTACAATGTAGTCAGATAAACTAATACATGTTTATAGACAAATTTGTTTTATAATGTTACAAACTTTGAAAAAACATTCTGTAGTCTGGCTTAGTCGGAATTATTTCCACAGGAATCTTCGGAAATATGTATCATTTCATAATAAAAGCTCAAAGCTGTATAATTTTTTTATTCTCGGGAAATCCTATCTAGAAACAGATAATGTTAAATAAGTGTATGATTAGGGATCACTTGTATAAAGAGTCCTAAATCTCTTTTATGAAAAGAAAGACAAGAGATTAGAACAGGAAAGAGAATAAATACAAAAAAATCGTAAATATAAGCCATGGTAAGATTCATGAACGTGTTTTATCAAAATCTACAGCAACATTCTGGATAGAAAATCAGTAACCTTGATATTATCACTAATATACCACATAAACGCAAAGTGGAGTGTACTCCTAATATTCTGTCCCATGTATTCTTCTGTTACTGAAGATGGAACGAGATCTGATCTCACTGGAGCAATGAGCCAGCTCCCTGACAACAGTGAGGTCTGAGTAATCGTGAGAATAAAACATCAGCTGCCAAAAGAATTTCCCCAATTTGATGCACCTTTAATGACGAAAGTTACGACCGCATACAGACGAAATCAGAGAACTACAAAGTTCTCGTAGGGTAGCTGAGCCAGGGGGAAGGAAACATCACTGTTTGCTATTGATAGTGCAAATGATACAACTGCGAGTGTATGTGTCAATGTTTGCGCTGCGTCTGACTTTTAGTTTGTGTTGCAGCTTTCATGAGATTTACAAGTCAGAGACGCGTCTCATCCTCATAAACTATGTTTCCCTTACTCAAACTCACTGTCTAGGTATTGGTAACGTAACAGTTTGTTTCGCTTGAACGTGTGAGCGCGCGACGAGCATTGTTCCAGAACGCTTGGTTCACCCTGTCTGAACGAAGGGAGAAAACCTAAACGACAGACAAGGGGGGTAATCAGATTTTATTATGTTTATGCAAGCGAAACTGACAGTAGTCGAAGCGTGTCCAAAACAGTTTTTGCCGAAGTAAGGAACGATCGTAGAAAAATGAAAACAGCCTGCATAAATATTTGCAGTTCTTTGTAGTTTAGTCTTGTCAAGCTTTATAGAGTTGTTTTCAGTTGTATAACTGTTTCGTTCAAAATTCAGAGGAGATGAGAATAGCTCGCAAATATTGACAATTCTACAATCCTGAATGTCGGTTTGTCTATTAAGAAATCTGTTTCGGTGAGGTGGTTTTAAACACCAGAACAAAATATAAACAAATATTTACGAAGGTTTCATTTTGTTTTGTATCAAATGTTTCTGTTTTGTCAAGTAGAACAGCAAAGTAAAAAAAAAACCGTTGAGGTGGATATTGTCATGGTATATGCCCTATGACGCGCATGCGTAGTGCTAAATGACGGACCGCTTAACAGGTTGCAATCCGTTTTTGCTTTCACTTGGTGACGTACCCATGTGAAAGAGTAAGTGAAATATCAAGACCGAAGTTTCTAAGTCTCTGATCCAGAAACAATACTCGATTTTAGTATGACATATGCGTCATGTATGTCCATCTTTATACAGACTAATTTTATAAAAGTACCAATTTCAGCTCTTTGAGAAATATTAACTCATTAGGATTTACGAATACTAAAGCCCATTAGGTGGTAAAGAATGAAAGAGTTGTCGATGCCCTTTCTACGTATATAAGTGGCGTCGGGATTCAGTTGCACACAATTGAAGTCTCTAAACACAATTCCAAAACGGAAACTTCAATACCATGCGTTCACATTAAATTTGATACCTTGACATGCAAAGGGAAATTATTCTTGTCAACTAAACCCTGTCTCTGTTACGAAAAAAGGTAGACATCCCGACACATACCGTAAAACTACATTGCATATAGACATGTCCATTGTAAGACGGTCAGTGTGTATCTAAAGTACAGTCAACAAGTTGCCAAGTTAGGTTTTTATGCTATTTAATATTTATACGCGTTCAATCAAACCCTGGTTACATTACTTTCAACCTCTGGTCTTTTAAGAAGATCAGGGGATCAATAGTAATAAGGTGTCATGAGGTGAAACTGCGACATATTTTACGCCAGTCGTTGAGACCTAAGAAAAAAAAAACCTCCGAAATCCGCCGATTTCTTAGACTTAGCCAGATGCACGAATTATTTAAGTGATGACACATGCAGAATCCAGTTCAGCTACTTTGAACCCCTCATGAAGATAATTTCACTTCAAAATATCCAGAAATAAATTATTGGTATCCATCACTGAAGACAAATAAAATCGGCATTCTGAATTTTGAAAGAAAAAATACTCTAATTACCCCAGTTCGGACGTAAACTCGACTGTACTAGCTTTAGCCGATGTCCTTTTGGTTTTCGAGGTCATCGTACATAGGCAAATATAATGGTTATGTGAGAAAGATTATTATTACCATGTAATGCATACATAGAATACTCAACTGGTAGCTTCCCAGAAAAAGACTAAAATGTGAATAGTGACTAGATGGAATTGGATGTGTCAGTCTGTTACAGATGGACTAGCCCGCTGTGTTTACGTTAACGACAAGGGGGGTGAACTCTGTGGAGAAGGGAGATAAATCTTCTTCAACCCGTGCAGGTGTTAGGGTAGGCTTACAGCTAAAGAGGGAGGGTCAGAGTGAGTTATTGGATGGGAGGATCCACTCACTTCGACTACTGTATACTACAGTGAACTGAGGTCAAATACTGGTGCTTGCTTGTCCCTTACAGTCTTCTTTCAGACTCACTACATGTGCTTGGTTCTCTTTGTGAGTTATCTGACGTGCCCAAATAACAAGTCTTAAAGTCAAAACAAAGTTTACACTGACATTTTTTAACGAAATAGAAACAGATGAAACAAAATTCTTAGTTAAATTACTAAGCGAGTATAGAAAATTGGACACTCTCCTTATTCATCGCAGTGTTAAGCATAGGAATGGTAAGAAATGTTAAAGATTTGCTGTTTGCACGATTATTACGTGCAAGTTTATAGTCTTGCAAATGTGTGAGTTCTGTTTTGTTTTTTTTGTGTGTGTTTTTTTTG